>JZLH01S0238316.1:5387-20741 GCA_001188425.1 Eucidaris tribuloides | reverse complement strand
AGTTGATAAAATAATACTAACTTAAGGGTTATAAATGCTAAATCTACGAATTTATTTCTTGGAGTCACAGAAAAAATTGAAAATGTGTTTGTTATCTATAATAAAATGAATGCAAACATGGAAGTAAATAGCGAAAATTCAGAGAAAATTATGCAAATTAACATGTAAATGAGGTAATTATTTACACGGGTGTTCCAGTTACCCCAACTGAATTCCCTTGGGGGTAAGTGGGACACGCTTGACTGAATTTGATTTTCGAACACATTTGTAATTATTTTTTAGGGTTTAAATATCAAATTACGTACTTTGTTAAATTTTCCGAGGTTTGAATATAAAATTACAAAATTCAAAGTACTTTTTGATGACAAATAATGGATTTTGTACCTAAAATCCCACTTTTTGACTTAGTTTGATGTAAAAAAAACGGAGAAAAATCCTGAATTTTGCATTGTTCTATAAAAAACATAAAAATGACAATAAGAGTATTATTTTTTTTATTTGTTGCAAAATATTATGCTAAAGGCAACTAGTGCACTATTAAATGTGAACAGCTATGAAAAATAAGTTCCTGGCAAGCAAATAAAACCCTGTTCCACTTACCCCACCCACTGTTCCAGTTACCCCACGGTTGGGTCCAATTTGGGGTAACTGGAACACTGCCAATTAGCTTTTTTTATTTGGTATCGTTATGGTATTTGATCACAACATAGTTTAAAAGGTTCATCATGAAACATAGTTTAAATTAAAGGTAATATTTTTCTAAATTATATATACAATATCTTTGCTTCGAGCTCATTTAAGCTTAAGTGTTCCACTTACCCCATTTTACCCTGGCCTAATAGATTTTTCATTTGTCTCTCTCTCTTACATCGCATTTCCCCTCTCTGAATAATTCCTTTCATTTAACAATCACGGAGTATCATGTAGGTCACATTTTTTTTAAACCGTTGTCATTGTTAGTCTGTGGCTTTGAATTGACGTCTGGGGCACGTGCCCCCTTCTGCCCCGGGCCCATAGATACATGTATGCCACTGTAAGGGATAAAGTGCCTTACACAAGGACACATTGTGACGTGGATTCGAACCAGGGATTTCTAGATCGGGAAGCCAAGGTCCTGTCCAAATTTTACCAAAAAATACATGTAAAAATCCAAGGATAAAGTTTGATTTCATGATACACTCTTAAAAATCCCGGGTCAGACTGACTCGGAAAAGAAATCCGTTGGGAGCACACCCGGAAAAGGGTCAATTTTAACCAAATTCCGGGTCAAGGTTGACCAAAATATGAGTCAACCTGACTTGGATTTTGGTCAAAATTGACCCGGAATGTAGTTAAACTTTACCCTTTTCCGGCTGTGCCCCTAACGGATCCTTTCTCCGAGTCAGACTGACCCGGAATTTTTAAGAGTGTAAATCAGTATACCTTCATCAACATGATTAATGAGCAATGTAAATTGTACAGCGTGTCCCAGAAAAAATGTCCCCCTCGTAGACAACAGAACTAAATTACCGAAAATCAATGTTTTATACCAATTAAGTTTATATATTTTAAGGTACGCAACACCTCTGAAAATCAAAATTTTGTAGCAGCTAGAATCAGCAACAATAACCAGCTAGACAATTGTCATAGTCTGTGAAGTGATCATATTTTGAAAATAATAATCAAAAAACATTTGTGAACTCAAGTCCAGCGGCGTTCAATCTCAGTTGCCGTAAACGCCGTTATATGCGTCGTCCTTCTAGCTTATATGCGTACGTTTTTTTACCAAACTATCCGAGTTTCAGAATCGATCTGTAATTGCAATATCACACACTGTGTCGCGTTTCCTGATCGAGATAAAAGTTGCGAAGTTTCCACAATCAGTGCCAAAAAAGTGGCGAAGTGTTGAGACGTTTCGGTCGCAAACAGCAACCATTCAATGGGTGAGGTCGAGACTCCGCCGAAAGTGCGCAGCAATTGATGTGTCAGTCCGATCTCGCTTGAGAAACTCGCGTGCGACTGCAACTAGGCTCAACTCGCTGTCGAGCTAAGCAAGGCAATTGGCAGCGAGCAATGATTCGAAACACTAAAATGGTGAAACAGAAAGGCCTGTAATTTGAAGGTGGCTACATATGGTATAACATTAGTATTGGGAATTAAAAGCAGTTTTTATCCTATAATTAAGGGGCCTATGCTTCCTGTAGCTAAATGCCACAGTCCGAGGCTGTGGATTATTATTTGGAGGAAAGTCGGTCAAATTTAGTATTTGTGGTGCGAGTAATGTCCCACTGAGCGCTGCATGCCGCGTCGGCAAAACTTCGCCGGGTGGTGGGGTGGTAGATTGAACGGTTTCTGGTGGTGATACAACATTTGCAGAATCTCGTCTTCTTCATGCAATATACGCGACGCACGCCCGTCCTTTTGTTGCGGACTTTTTCTTTAATTACCGCTTTCAATACATTAAGTAATTTGCACATTTAACCTTTCAAGTTTATGTACAGATTGCTATATGCGGCGACAATACCATTCCCGCCGCTACTTACGCAATAATAGCACAAACAGGATCCGGGTCTTTTGATAAAAAATACCAGTTGACAGTTTTTGCCATTAACACAGCGTCTCTATTAAGACAATTCACTGCAAATCGTATATTCAAGTGCATAAAAAGGCGCAGGGAGTAGAACACTATACCGTTTACCCACAATATAAACTGATCCATAGGGCCTACATGACTTTTGTATGTCACACTTTATTTTAACATCATATGGAGCCGAATATTACCACTGACAATTAATTTCCAATTGTAAAAGCAAGCACCCAAAATTTGTTTTAGTATCATATGAATCCGAATTGGTCTGTATCCATAATTTATTTCCGATCGGGAAACAATTACACTCGACATTTCTAAATATAATTTATGTACACCCTTTTTCCTCGATATATAAACGTTTTTATTTTAACTGGATAGGTCCGACCAGTAAAATTGACCGACAGTGAACTTTACAGGTCCCCGGACCGTCGTATCTGCGGCACTCCAGCCAAACGGCAATACTGTTATCGATCAAGACGTTTGACAGAAAAAATATCGATAGCGCGATCGATCGATTGATAGTATCGGATGATCGAGTAGTCTATGCCAAGTCGTTTGTTACTTTATTTGTTGTTTGAAATTCACATTCAAACCTCAATAAATAAAAAACGGAGTGATCATAAATGCTAATATTTTGCAGAGGGCATGACACAATTATATTCTATATGTATAGCAAATGAATTTCTCAGGGTGTTGGTTCCCTTTAAAAAAGCCCATTTAACTTTGTAGTTCCTGTGAAAATTTCAAAGGTCTCGTTTCATTGGTTTTGAATACACAGGCTCTTATGTAACAGTAAAGTTTACTAAAAAGAAATGCACACTACAGACATACCATACATTATTCCATGCTTCACTTTCATGTCAATGACTGTGTTCTTGTTGTAATCAAGAAACGAAAGTCAAGTTCATTCACTTTTTAAAATGAAAACTAATCAAAATTCAGTTCTACTGGTCATGTTTGCTTTCACAGGATGTGTTCCATTTAAAGTTTGTCCTTCAATGTCCAGCTTGTAAACCTTTATTGTTCCATTCACCCTTCCACCTGATTTCCATTCAGGTTGATGCATTGATGAAGCACTGCAATATTGGAATGGACTGAAAAGCACTGCTGTTACATAATGGACTGTGTATTCAAAACCAATGAAGCGAGAACAATGACATTTTCATAGAAGTTAGAAAATAAAATGGGCTTTCTAAATATGTAAACTAAATTGAGTATAAAACCAGATTTTGGTAATTATTCTCTTGTCTACGAGAGGGACTTTTTTTTCTGGGACACGCGGTATTTTATGTTACTGAATGTTTAAGGGAGTTTGCAGGGGTTCACACAAAAAGTAAAAGTTTATGTATGGTATGTTTAATTCGTTACGTATTGGTTTAGGAACATTCGTTTTATCTTCCTTTTAAAGGAAGTTAAGAAAGAAGTTGATCTGTTTGAGGAAAACTATAGGTGATGCGTTCCATACATGTATATACACACCTGTAAGGTTCGTGATGTTTGAGGGATTTATGGACTAAGTAAGTGAATATCTTTGCATGTATGAATATAGGTTGGTATTTTATGTAAAGAAATTCGGGAATACTGTGGGAAGCATTTATAGTGATTTTCATAAAATGTAGTTATTTGTAGAGTTTTTATATCATGTATTTTGAAACGATTAAATAGAGGATCCGTTTCGGAGAGATGTGACCATTTCGTGCAAATCCTAACCGTTTCCTTTATAATAAAAATGTGATCGAGTCTAGTTATAGTACAATTAATACAATTAATACAATTTGTGAAGCAAATGAAAGGTTCAGCAGAAGCCAGACAGAATCATAACCAAAAAATCAAAAGATTTGTTACGTATTACGAATGCTATGCCCTTCCTTTGTCTACTATTAAAATGAAGAAAATATACAAAGGACTTAGTAGAAACTAGACAGAATACAACAAAACTTGTAAATTAAGACACACCCATTAAGCGCTAATCTTTTGAGATTTCCCAAGACATTTTCTCGTCAATTTATTTTATCACTTTTTTTATTTTCATCTTGTGAACTGTGCGTTACATTCAAAATTATAGTTCTTCAACTACTGTCATGTATATTATATTTTGATGGTTATGTGTATTATATTTTATATCATTAATTATATGAATGAATAAAACCGAATTGAATCTAAATCTGAATCTGATTTTCAAGCTATAAGAAGCATAAGTGATTTACCTGGAAATAAACCTTGTACTGTTAATCAAACGGCCAATCTGTCTCTTGCATTAAACGTATTGAATGCCTCCGTAAGCACGTTAAAAATGTTCGTTAATTTACAGAATTAAAAATAACTCGTTTGAATAAAACGTACTTCCCTGCTGTTTATAACTAATACACAGTTTGTGAGATATCAAAACTTGCTGGAAGTATTGGCGGGTTTTCACGGCAAAGACACCGATTGCTGCAGAATATAAACGGACGAAATATTTACTGGAAAGAAATCAAAATGCTACTACTAATCTAAAACTGGACTTACTCGTCTAAAAGAGCAGCGCTTTCTCCGATGAATCTGACTACTTCATCGTGCGGCTTTCCGAGGGAAAGCCGGTCCGTGTTATCCCCGTTTTGAAGCATTTTCACCCACTCTTCGGCCCGAGTTTTTCGCGAAACGTCGTTAGTCCAGTCTGGTCCAGTTTTGATACACAATAACGTGTGATGTCCGACATCGACAAGATGATTGACAACATACCTCGATTTATTTCCATTTTAAGGGCCAAGTGAAGTGGAATCGGATACTTTCAGTGAGATGTGATATTGACTGATAACCAGATAACTGTTCAGAATTCATTTACAGGGGCATCGGACGCGTGGCCCCGGTCACACTGCAAGAACAGTGGTGTTTAAATGACACCAAGTCGGTGTTGTGAGAGGACTGCGCCAAGCATTTTACACCAGTGTTAAATTCATGGTGTTAGTTCAACACCCATTGGTATCAGTTCAACACGCACATTCTGTTTGTTTTATCAACATTATTTGGTGGTAAATTCAAACTCCGCGGTGTATTTTCAACACCTGCATGAGGGTGCGGTCCTCTCACAACACGGACTGGTGTTGTTTTTGACACCGTAGTTTTTACAGTGCACCACGGTGTCTGGTCTCTGGTTCTGATTCTTTCTATTACCATATTTTGCATGTATCCAGTATTGGTTGATGTCGGGTCGGAACTTGTTTTGTTTCGAATCATTTTCATTTCGGTTCCAACAAACCTAATGTGAACATCACTCATCTATTTAATGACAGAAATAGTACAAGATTGATATAATGAGTCACCCCCAGTAACATCAAAATAAGCAACCTATAAATTTCATACAAACTGGTTGGTATATAAACTGATCAGGTGCTGTTTAAAAGTTTAACAATTGTTTAAATGTTGAACAAGTATTTACAAATTTAGACAGCAATGCTCATTTTTTTTAAACAAAAAATAGCATTGCTGTTTAACATTTAAAATCTAGATTTTTAATTTAATGTTTTAATGTATTTTTGTGGGAGCTGATATTTGTAATTTCCTTTCCCTATAAATATGCCTAAATATTCTTTGTTTGTAATGAATTATACATTCTGATATAAATCAACAACATAATTCAGGTTTGGCATATTTAGCCGCCGGACTGAGTTGTCTTTATACTTTCGCGCGAGACGGGATGGCAGATCAAGTACGCGGGAATATGCCGGTATTCTACTCTCGCCATTTTTACGGGAAAGATACTTGGGACATCAATGAAATATTTGCTGCCCATATAGGGTGGATATCATTATCTTGGATGAGAGATTTACTCGGAATCCATGATGTTAACTAGTACTACGATTGTCTTCCTCAGTGGCTGTTTGGATAAGTTTTGTATTGATGTTAGGAGTTTGTTTAAGAGTTAGTTATTTTTGATTATCTAGTTGTTATTATATGAAACCAGATTTAGTTAATGATTAGCTCTATCCCTGGCTCATTCCTGAAGCTCATTGACCGATGATTCCTGCAGGTAAGAGCCGCTCATATCCTTCATTACATGATAGCCCCTCGCCCCACCCCAAGTCCTACTGTAAGTCCTGGGACAAGACCAGTGGGACTAGACAGAACATAATGCTTAATCATTCCAGTGTTTGGATAACTAAAGTGCATATTTAATTAACCGACAAGTTAAACCTTTCAAGGCATTTCAATTCAAGAAAACTTCGACTTGGTTTGGGTAATTGGACACATCGGGTCCAATAGAACCGATTTTTATTATCAATTATAAGATTGGCGATCTTTGGTCTATTTATCGGACCCGTCTTGTTTCCATTTTCTCTTCCAGCATCCCTTTCTCGTGTCGGGCAACCTTTTTCTCTTTGGTGTCATATAATTCGGGCTGTACCTCTGTTGGGTTTCTGGCCTTGTGTTATCACTGGTCCGAGATATACCACTGTTTACATTCATATTCCTTGATGGTTGGTCTTTTTCTTTATCTTAATTGATTTTTGTATGTGTATATATTTTTTTTCTAAAGTCCTTTCAAATGAATTTGGCTTTTACGATGCTATGATCGATCTCAATTGTATTTCGTGCTTTCTTGCTATCAGATTAATGATTCTCCATACAATTCTCCCACAGGTTAATTACCTCTTGTTAGTCTTCCTCTATCTCATTAATCATGGGCAGGTTGAGTATTTTATTGGCCTTTTTTTTCTCATCTAATCCGGTGCTCTGTTTCATTGCTCCTCTCCCCCCTCCTCTTAAAACCTGGCATAATCACTGTGTGTGGGTAATGTTGAAATGAAATAGACCTACTTGGAAAAAAAAACAAATAAAGTTGGTGAATGTCGAGGTGCCAATCCATTTTTTTGGATTTTTTTTTTTTTTGGGGGGGGGGGTCCAAAAGCAAAAGAATGAAATTTTTTTAATTTGTAAATGTTATTCAATTTAAATGGTTTGGAACGTATTCTTACATTAGGCCCTATTTATGAATTTTTCAAGTTGTCAAAATTATGGGGGGGGGGGGAGGGGCAAAACAATACATGTATGTCCCCCCCATGTTTTCATTGGTAGTTTGACTGCCAGGTTTGACTGCCCCTTGTGAATGCCATCTTTTTAACTTATGAAAAAGCAGTTTTTATATCTGCACGCGTGTTGTCCTTTCCGCACATGTGTACAGTGTGGGGTGCTGTGTATTTTTGTGGCAAAGGTACAGAAACATCACTTGAATTTGTCAGTAGTGATGATTATTTGTATATTGACAAGTTCCCCATTATTTCTGTAAACTATGGCCAATGCAAGCTAATATTAAGATTAGATGATTATTATTTGGGACCAGTTATTGGTATTGCATGCCATGCCAAAGCCAGCCCTTTCGAGAACAACTTTGAGTTTTTTTATTTCCTTTTCCAGATTTTTAAACAACTTATTTAAAAAATCGAAAACATTTAGAATGATCTGCAGTCTGAACGAATGACACATGGATTTTTTTCAGGCTGAGGCGTGCAAAACTCTAAAAGTTTTTTTAATAACAAAGAATTTCCTTAGTGAATAACAAAGAATTCCCTTAGTGAATTATAATATGACGAGCTACAATGTAATACATGTATGCTCTGTAATTTTGCTAATTGAACAATTCAATTGCATTGATGTCTCCATTAGGATGGCAATCATTTGTACTCTTCTTATTACAACCAATCATCTTCTTCTGTTTTTTCATCAAGACAAATTCATAATCAATATCAGTCCACTATGAATATTTACAATTGGCAGTTCTATTCAATTCCTTCCTTAAGCCATAATCCTATACTCGTACATGTACTTGTGCCATTTGGCCAGTGTACAGACTAAAGACTACATTACAACTTAAAAGAGTTTCTTTTTTGTCCAGTGTATATTACAGTCTGGAAAGCTGTCCCAAAAGAAAAGAAAAAAGAACAATGCAGATAATTAACATTGAGGAAATTTCTTGCATGGTCCTGGTTGATAACCAAGCTATTAACATGGAGTGAATATAAATTTTAAATTGCATTAAATATGATCCTTGTAGAGGTACATTTAATACAAATAAGTGAATATTTAGTGCAGTTTAGCTATTTAGACAATTCTCAAGCAATATCTTCTCATCAAAATGAAGAAAAAGTTGTCAAAATTGACTTTTTAATCTTATTTCCCGCTTTTTGCCATATTTACCGGACGGCCTCTTATTTCCCGGACGGTATTTACCGGTAATTACCGCCGGTATTTCCCACCTTTGATATTTCCCGCCCAAAACCTTATGAGACCAATAATAAGGACATGTGTTCATGACTGTATAAAAGATCCTCAGATAGAAAAGGCTGTTCCAGTGAGTGATTTGTAATAGAAGCTAGAATAGCCAGTGAATGTTAGTGAATTGGAAGCAAGATACTTACCCATTATGATTAGAAATGGAGTCGAGGCCGGCCCCGAGGCCAATTTTCATGCTTTGGCTTGGCTTCAGACTGAGTCACGTGTACAAAGTCTATGGAAAAATATTTTACCACGGCCTTGTGACTGGAACGCGTCGGCCTCAACTCCATCTCTGTTTATGGTTATTTAATCATTATACATTGTATGTTAGATAAAACAAGATGCATTGACATGGGACATCATTTGACCATTTCTGAAGATACACGTATCTCCCTTTTGAAACTGAAACCTAAGTTGCAACCATCTTTTCTTGTAGAATATTATATGGTAGAGACAAACTGTGTCACACAGTACAAATGAGTGAAAGTTTCAAAAACTATTTTTCTAGTGCTGGCAAGCAGATGGAAAAAAAAAGGAAAATATTTTACTAATGAATTATAGAAAGTTTCTGAATAGAATGTTGCAGAGTTTAGAAAGAAAACATTATTGTGATAATTTCCTGCAGAGCTTATTTGTGATTGGTCATATCATACGAAAGGAAGCAATGAGAGCTTATAGGAAATTGGTGTCCCAAACTTTATCCCACAGTGCAAAAAAATGCAGTTACAGTAAACTGTGCAACCACAATCTGTAGATCTCATGTTCCTGTTTCAAATTGAAGTATGAAATAATGTACTTTGTTGAGCATAAGGAAATTATGAAGCACATCACTTATTGTAATGAATTAATAGAAATAAAGAGCTCAAATTTCTTTTCATCGCTTGTCATTGATGGGAATTTGCGAGATTTGTTTGGTATATTCATTTCGTTTATTACATCTTTTTTTAAAGAGCAATACAGGTCTGTATGTATTTTTTCTCCAGAATACATCAGCCAGAGATTTCATTAATTGATGTTTCTCAATAAAAAGTAATGTAGAACTTGAAATGTACGATCGCTAATACCGTCCAGTCAGAATAAAATCTTCCAGTCCTTTCCATTTTGATATTCACTTGTTGCATCCCCCCTTCCTCCACCCCTCACATGTTTACAGTTACATACGGAACACTTGCCTCAATTGCTGATAACTATACTTGCATAATCCACTGTATTCATAAAGCCATTATATCTGTTCCAAAGGGGTTTGCCCGTGAATAGACAAGTTCACTTTACCACTTTATTTCTCAAGTTTATCTTTAAACTTTCTCTTATATGAATGTTAGATGAGGAGGTTGTATGAAATTGAATGTGTTATGAGTTAGAAAACAATTTCTAAAAAGTGTGAGGATATAAACTGGGAATGATATTGAAATGCTGTGTCTTTTTACCTACTTCCTACCCCATAACCTACTATCCTGTGCTAATTTAAAGCATATTGAGAATACTGGTTACCTGTCTTTGCCTAAATGGGAAGAATAAATTGCATTTAATTTTTATATTTAACAGTTATTTGCAGTTGTATCGAATTTCGAAAGGATGGGAAACATGACAATTAAAATATCACAAATTGAGAAAGTTCAAAATCAGAAATATGAAATTTGATAAAATTGATTTCAGGCTGCGAATCTTTCTGTCATGATTTTAAAGTAAGATTTCAGGTATCACACTATCTACCAATTTCATTGTTACAATTTGAGTTTGTGATGTGATTTGATGTCGATGACAAAGAAAGCATACAAGTTAATAGCAACAGTAGCAGCCATGCTGACGTGGAAAACAGCAAACATATTAACTGAAGGTTTATGTCTGTCTCCAATTTCTCCATGATGTAGAACAAGCAAACAGGCCGAGATGCCGTCACTGGCTCAAAGACGGGTAAGCATTTCCCAGATCTCTTGTTGTCATGGCAACAAACTGCTATCACGCTTGCGCCTCTGTGTTGCAGTACAGCAGACTGCCTCTCATCAAGACCTCTATTATAATATCGTTCATGTCTTGGCTACACATACATTAAGAGCTCACTGAATACAAGAAAAATGGCCTTGGGCAATACATACAATGTATCGTAGTCATACATTTGCTTAATATCCTGAAGTTTTATTTTCTGAATCAACCATTTTCAAACAAAATTCTTCGGTTTTCGTATCTATATCTCCTGGTGTGCAATTCTTCCTCACAACATTTTAGTATGGAAATCCTTAGACAATTATCTCAAAATGTGTGGTTTGCTTTAGTGACAAATCTATAGTTTTTTATCACAACATCAAGAGTAAAGATGTACAGGAAACAGGAGTATATAAGTTTGCAACCATGACTATCAAATTTGCATTATTTAAAGCCCCAAGTTAGTTTTGGGGATTATTTGTTATTCAAGCTTTATGCCATGTTCAAACCCGGCAAATTAAATAGATTCTGAATTGTCTTAGATTTTTTTAAATTAATTAATGCAAAAATTCTCGTGGGAACAACCTTTCCAAAATTTTATCAGTTATAGGCATCTAAAGGGTTGAAAAGGCTTTAAGGTGTACATTGTGTTATACCTCCATCTGAAAGAGCATACGTCAGCCTTTCAGATGAGTGTATTACTCATATAAACATTTTTAATACCTTTGGATGCGTGTAATGTAAAATATGGTCAAAAATGTCTGGGGGTCCCCCCCCTCCCCGACACTTTCTTTCATTAATTTACATTTAAAAAAAATCAAAGACAAAAAAAAAGTTATATAGTTATACTGCATCTGAAAGAGCCGAGTCTGCTCTTTAGATAGTATAACACATGGAACCTTAAATCTTTTAACCCTTATAGATGCATATGTAAACATTTTGGGGGTGTTCACACGAGATTTTATCATTAAAATAATAAAAAAAAAACCTACAGACATCAGAATCTATTATTGCGGGTTACTGATTCTGGGCATAACAAGCTTTCAATAACAAAAATACCCCAAATAAACTTCCGCTTTAACCTGCTTTTATATTAGTCTGTACTAATCACCAAAATGTATAGTCCAAGCCGTTCAGTTTATTGAAAGAATATGCAGAATTTGGTACAATAGTGGTGGTTGTATTTTAGCACTTAAATCAGTGAGCGCGATTACCAGATCTATCCCCCCACCCAAATAATATACATCCTTGAAAGGCTATTGCACCTCGATTCATGAGAGGGTAATATAATCTACATACATGTACATGTAAGCTAGAGATGCATGCAGTTAGTTTAAAGTTTTATTTGTGAGGTTACTGTTACCAAGTTATGATTAATTATCACTGAAATCTTGTGAATGAAGCTAATAGGTATTTACATGTACTTTTCAAAGTTAATTCGGTGGGCTCTTTACATTTTTGGATACTAACTGGAATCAGGCACAGGCTGATCCATTCAAAACACTATTATAACCTACTGTATATCCACAATTCTTAGTTAAGTTGCGTTATTTTTTTTTGTGCCTGAATGGTTATTCATCAAATTCTTAAGCCTTGACAGTACTGTACAGCACAGTTATGTACATGTAGTCACTGGTGGATTTCTGGTTCACCAAACTTCTTGAAACACATATTACAAGAGGTTACTTTTAGATCTATGCCATTATTACTATTCGATCTTAAAAGCTGCTACATGGGAAATAGGTCAGTGTGCATCAGGAAGCTGGCAATGGTTTTTTTTTACTTGTTTTGGGGTTTTATTTTTCTCATTCTTATGATTGACCATTTCCAAACATATAAAATTGCTGAAGGAATAAAGTGTTCTTGTATGTCACATACAACTTATGTTCCCTCAACCCTATGAGTGCAAAGTGCAAGGAACATGTACGAATATTTGTTGCACCTTGTGAATTGCATTTTTGCTTTCCATATTCTTCCCATTTAGTTGAAGAAAGTGAGCTATTTTCTAGCATGATGCATTTCATTTCATACCATTGCATTACTACTCTCCATCTGGTTCTTTTTGAAGACACAGTTTTATGTTCAGTTATCAAAACGCCGCCTTTTGTTGTGTGTTTATAGGCTGATAATGTGAACACAGTTACACACAATTATCACAATTGCATTTCAGCACCAATATCTACTCACTTCTGCGTGAATTTATCACAAGGAAAGTGAGTTGCACTGATTTACGATAATAACACGAATACATTTAGATAGAGTAACGTGAACGATTGAACACTATAGATAATAGTGGCTGATGGATGGATGGTATTCGATGGGGTGATAGTGATGATACCGAGGGTTGTGCATATTTCCCGATCCAGGAATCATATTTCGCACCCAATCGTCCGGCGGAAATATAAATTTCTTGTCAGGCCATGTGACTTTGTACAACAAGAAGGCGATGTTATATCGCGGTGTCGGGAAATATGAACAAAAGTGGAAATGATGGCCAACCCTGGATGATCGTACTTGTCCATGAAATGGAGAATACATGATGTTTTACACTGGTGACAGTGTAACAATAGTCAGTAATGTTACCATCAGTTGACAGTAACAGTTGATCACAATTAACAACATAACAACTGATATTAACAATAGTAACAATAATTACCATTTGTGAAGATGATGGACGAGTTGTCATTCTGGATCTGGATGTGCCATCTTCCTGAAAGCCAAGCTGAAGAAAAGTACATTATATAGGGCCTACATTCAGATCGCTGAGGAAGTGATGGGACATCTCGTCACCTGAACGCAAAAGGTGATTATTTGCCTCTTATGTCACATCAGAAACTAAATTAAAAAGAAAAAAAAGACATATATTTCTCTGAAAAGACATTTGAGCCGCAAATATGGAAATATGACCAACTCCTGGGTGCTTACCTGCAGGACGGTTCATGCACTCGTGCGTGGCATGTTAGCATACATCATGTTGCCCCTAGTGCTCACAAAACGCGCAGTCACCAAGGCGCCGATGTGATGGTGTTAGTACTTATGTGTTTCAGGATCTCTTCCAGTAGCCTACACACGTCCTAGAGCCATCAATTATCAATATTTTGCCGCAAAATAAATGCATTACACTCGGCTATCATATTGACTATCTATCTGAGTTGTAACAAATTTCTTCTCAGTGATCTGATGGGGATAAACTACACCTGTAGTCGCTTGAGTCAACTCTTTGGCCAATCCTTGTAGCAAGAGTCTTATATTGAATATAAAAGGTTGAAATCACTACTAGATGCATACCTGCCAATGTCCTATAAATAGGAATATTCCTATTTTGGGATCAAGGAAGATCCATTTTTTAACCAAGTTCCTATTTTTGTACAAATTTGTCTGCTGTAGCAAATGCTATAGGAAATTCAAAAGTTTTATATTCTTCTAAAATTTCCTAAGAATTTGATCCTATTTCTTGCTTTCAGGTGTTGGCCAGATTATGCTATGATCAATACAGAGTACATACTTACACTTAAAGTACACACATAATACATAGTACATAGTACATACAGTATACATTGCCCCTCCCCCCCCCTTTGGTGAAAGGAATACTATGTATTACAACCAGTATTTCCAACAAATGAGCAAGACTGGTGTACCCATTAACAAATCTACCACTAGCAATGCTCATCAGTGATTAATGAGGAGAGAAACAAAATTAAGGAACAAAGCTAAAAAGAAGGCATAGAGTGACAGTGCCGACCCCATTTCGCCGCTTTAAATATGAGTAAATTGAGGAGGACAAAACGTGCCCCTAACCTATATACAAAGTGAACCACATAGCACGCAACATATGCTTTTTGGCTGAGTGAAACTGAAAACTATGATTTGTTAAATTGCTTTAATTGCGGGATTTCGCCTTGATTATGAATTGTTGTTCCTGAAAGTTCAACAAGCAAAATGATAACCCCTGCAGACAAATACATTATCTATACCTGGGCCTCAATAGTGTCAGATCTTTATGCTACGGGGGATTGTTGCCCCCGCCGCCTTCAAAACTGTTCTTTCTCCAACGTTTTTGTTCTTGTCTAAACTCATATGAGCCACTGGGGTGTGGGGACACATACTAACAATTTGATTGGGCCACCTGTCTCCCACGATATTGGCAGGTGCCCCCCCCCCCCCCCCAATTTTAAAATGTTTCGAAAAGAAAAAAATTATGTGTAGCAGCACTGCGTCAGCTTTTAGGTACCTTATCTGAACGTTGGACATATCAGGTCTTCAGGTCAAATAATAGTTTTTAATGTATAATTGTTACAACAAACACGTTAGCTTGCTTATTTTTTATTCATGCGCTACAGTACTAATCAATTTCTGTATTCAGCTAACACTTTGTTTGATCAGCTGTTGCAGCTGTGCACGAGAAAAACAATATAATTGAACTGGCCATTTTGGCTATTGTACAATGTAAATATATGTAAATATACAAGTGTACACGTACTACTAGGTAGGACTGTGTTCCTTTTGGTTGGTCTAATAGCACTCAAATTGTGAAATTTACCCTTTGTACCAGAATAGCGACATTGTGTAATATAAGTTGGCTTACATGTAAATTTATGACATACATTACA
>JZLH01S0238305.1:17525-43499 GCA_001188425.1 Eucidaris tribuloides | reverse complement strand
AGGTTCATATTTTGTGTTACACAACTTATGGAGCAGTCTTTGTATCTATGACAATGTATTGTGCATATATGCAGTATGTACTGTTCGGTTGTATCAAAAGAGTTATATGAATTTTAAACCTTTACACTTCGAATCACTAATAATAATTGAACGGCCTGTGTGCTCAGCAGAACGATGCGACACTATTACATATTTTATATAGCTTTACCGCCCTTCTGCCGGAAACATAAAATGAACAGCTTTCCATGTGGGAATTCCATAAAATAATAACTTTTGTAGTCCGACCCCCCCCCATTTTTCCTCCATCTCGTTAATGCCTTCACTTTCCACAATCTGCTCAGCCATGATAATTTAGAGGATTTAACCCTTTAAGACAACATAGAAATCAATTAGAATCATTTCCGTAGGTCCCACATAATGGTCGGTCGACGTACATATTTTATGAATTGCCTCTTTTCAAATTTACAGTGCTTGCATGAATTTAATATTTCTGGTCTCTCGTGAATTTTCTTCTCTATCGTGAATACTGACCATTTACTGACATACGATACGGCACTGAATTCAGATTGGTAAACGCTTTTTGGGGTTCACATTATAATGTGTTAAAGCTCTGAACTCATGATACGGTTGCATTATAGGTTTAGCTTTTAAACATTAACAAAAGTGTAGTATCAGAGCATGAGTTGTAATTTCAGTAACATTCAAATATGCATTTCATGGAAAGAAGTAACGGGTGCATATAGACCAGACACCGCACGTACGTCTTGGACACCATTACAACGATGCAAACACTAAAGTAAGATTAATGAATAGCTTCATTCCAAAAGAAACTAAATCCATCTTCCACGAGAATGAGTTATAAATACAAGTACATTGGCCAAGACAGCACATGTACTATGATAGAATAAAGTATGTATTCAAAGTACACAGGGAAATAGATCGTGTATTTGATGTTCTGAATTTGACTTTCACTTTTCATTGGGTGTGTACCTACCAGGGTAAAATCTTCGGAAGGGCAAACAACATGCGAAAATTTAAAAGATTCCTAAATTTTCATGAATTACATTGTGAAAACCTAACGATTTCTGAAGTTTGAGAATTTTAGGGTGCGGGCGCCCCCTCTGCCCGTGTGGCGCCGGCCTGGTACATACTCTGACACTAAAATGGATTCCAAATCAACAAAGTAAATATAGCTCCTTTTGGAATGAAACTCTTCATTAATAACTAATACCAAGCTGCTGATTATAAAATGTCACCGCCAGAAATTCAAAAATTATTGTCAAAAATACAGCACTTGCAATAACTAGAAATTGGTGATATAACACGAAGAGTTTCGTAGAGAATGGGGGAAAAATATAGTTTTTTCATGCATAGAACACGGTTGTTTGACAATGAAAAGATAAGAAGTGCACTTACAAAGGCACGTGCATTTATCGCTGGAATGTGCAGATATGTTAAATACGAAATGATGCCCCTGCTGGAAAGAACACAGTGTTCCACAGTGTGAAACACAATGTGAACAGAGTGTGTACACATTCTGAACATAGTGTGAAATCTCTTCACAGTATTAAATTCGAGCGTTTTAACATTGTGAATCATCAATTCACAGTGTGGAACACAACACCACTATGTGAACACTCTGTGAAAAACCTCACCACAGTGTGAAATCATCTTCACACTGTTAAATTCGGGCATTTTAACATAGCCGACTATGTGAAAATATCCTTTTACGCCGCCTTTTCCACATACGTTCCCATGTATATGAATGTTTGTCGGGTTTGTCGGTGAGCGTTCAACATAATAATCAGCACATACGCCTAATTCTTAAAAGCAGAATAAAAATCAGACGTGTATTTGAGGAAGAAAATTAAAGTTTGCCCAAATCATTTTGCCTAACCATTTACGAGTCATGAGTTTCTAATTTTTCGGTAAATCATTATGGGGATTTTTAACTTTGCAAGTATACGCAACTTTTTTTGATGAGATTATGGAGAACTCCAGTTGGTTGTTGCAGACGGATTTTCACCACTTTCCATTTTTTTTAGATGTCAGTTCATGGTGACCTCATTCTTTCGGAAAATCATGGAGACTCATTTTTTTTTGGTTATATACTTGAACAACAAGGATGGGAAAAGGTGTTTGATGACAAATTAAAGCAAGTGAAAATTGTACAAGACCAATGGGGGTACTCTACAATCTCACCAAATTACGTGCCCGAGTTGTCGATTTCAGAATACTGCAGAATTTACGCTTGGATTGTGTAGCCAAATTTGTTTTACAGTTTTCTTCCTATTACCGTTCTGCATTCTTTGGACATGTGCAACGTTTATTCTTCTTTTACTTTTACACTGACACTAAAATTTGTTGAAGCATTTTGAAACAGGGGAGTAGTGGTTATAATTTTTTTGAGGTGTGTGAAGATACTTACTAACACGTTTTAGTATTGGGATAAGACTATTAAAACATATTGTTACTCAGAACTAACTCAACTGGGAGTTAGTTTCCAGAATCACGAACAGTGGTAGCAAGTATGGAATATTAAGCAACGAATTAAACCTCAAGTGTCTGAATTAAAACTTTACTCTGTCACATAGTCAAATTCATTTTTGGGAGTTGGGTGGGGAAAGCTAGTGGCCTTTTAGCTGTTTTCACCGATTTACATAAAAGTCTTTCTTTTCTTCAAGAGATGAGTTTTCCGTGCTATGATGACGTCATCAACATCGACAAGACTCGAGCCACTATTGCAAGCTCCATCTCGCTCAGATTTTAATTGGAATCACGTTCACACTTTTGACAAAACCATAGAGAGCAACCGAGCTTTACTTCCGCATGTATATGTCATAAATATTGGGTACAAATCCAATCCAAGGCATCGAACAACCGACGGAAGAAAAAAAAACACAGGAACTTTGACAAATAATTTCGAGGGTTTGGTCCTCCGGTGGAAATATAAAGGCTGTGCACATTCACAGAATAATAACCATAATACAATGATAGTGTAAACTGCATAATATCAAATTGTTGTTTTTGATCCACTTCAAGTCAAATCATAAGTCAAATTTCAGTAAGCAGACGTCATTCTGTGACGTCATGATCCGATAAATCGTCCAATAGCGACAACTCGAACTTGCGATTGAGCAGGCCCATGGTGGTGGCGAAACTCGTCGACCGCTCCCGGGGCCGCGGCGGGTTGTTATCCAAGTCCATCTTGGGCACACTGTTCTTTTTCCGCAGTGAGAATTTCGGTGAGATCGTCGACGTACTGCGCTTGCGCAGTCGATGCTCGCTCATGAGTTTTTCGAAGGCACCGTAAACCTCCTCGTACGACTCGCGTACGGACACTTCGAGGAACGCGCAGTTCAGATTGCGGGCGAGCTCCTCGCCTTCTTCGTACTCGACGATTCTGTCGTACTCGAGGTCGCGCTTGTTGCCGATGATGAGGACGGCGGGGTCGTGCGACTTCTTCGCGGTCGCTCTCGAGCAGAGGAATTTCAGTCTCATCACTTCTTCGAAGCTGCATCGGTCGGCGATGGAATACACGATGATGAACGCGTCCGCCCACCGCATCTTATCCTCGGTCTTATCCTCCTACAAACAACAACAACAATAACAAAATTATTAGATCTATAGAGTACCGAATTGTGACGTCACTCTGGTTCAGAAATATGTGTGGACGATGACGGAACCAGGTACAGCGCGTCGTAGCTGGTTGTTTTTATTAATAGAAGAGCTGCAGTTGCACTGATTTATGGTTTGGCCACTGTCCCCACATATTTCCGAACGGTCCTTACTTCTGCTCTTAATGTCACACGACTTGAATACTTCAAATACTTCATAAACTGTGTGTAAATTTCACTGCAATGAAAATGATCGATTACAGATAATCAATTCAAAATCTGATTTGTATTATAGGTAACAGCAGATTTACTATAGATGCAATTTAGATAAAGCTTTTAATAATTTACGCATCGAGTTTATTTGGTGAAGATGAGTTATGCTTGTTATAGAACATTCAAATTTGAATAAAATATGCCGACCCCTCCCCCCTTCAACATATATACAAAAGATACCCACTCTTCATCTTCATCACAATTACAATTTGAATATTGTTGTTATTTTAACGAGTAATTGACGGGGTGTTTTTGAACGTTCAGCAGACAAAATGATATATCATAGTGTAAAAAAATTAACATTATTTTATGAAATATCAACGACAAAAAAGTGTGACTCGTGAAGTGAATTGAAAATTTCCGTTCATGTCGTTTTATAGTTGATCTTTTTTGTGAGAGCATAAAATTTGATGAGTTATGTAGTTTTGCAAGTGAAAGCTAATAGGCAAAACGATGTGCATATTAAATGAATGTATTGCACATTACGAGACCAATATTCTTTCTCCCTTTGTAAAAACTAATCATACGATCCATGGTTTTGTAGAGTCTTAATTGCGCTGCCTTTTCAAGTGATCAAAATTATTGGGGGGGGGGGAGCAAATCGACATGTTTGCACCACAATATTTTCATTGGAGTGGCGACTGCCTCCCCCTCGACGACCCTGTACGACCCAACACGGTGACTAACGTGTATGAAACAATGAAACAAAAACTCAAAACATTGTAAAAACTTGATTGTGTTTGTTACATACCTGTCCGGCAGTATCCAAAATTTCGAAATCTACGGGCGCAGCCTCGTCCGGGAAGAATGCTCTATGACGGTATATCATTTCTGTAAGAATTGAAAAAACAAAAAACAAAAACATGGTAATCAGTAAAGAAATAAACAATGACAGATGTCGGATAAAGTTAAAAGTAAATGTAATTCACACATTAAAATGAATGCTGAAAAAATGAAAGAAAGCAAGAGTTATGAATTATCATTTTTATTCAATCCTTGTATAATTTCAAGCTTGTTATGTTGGAAACTCTTCACCTTGATATTTTCACAAAAAAAAGTTCACTTTTTTATTTTGATAAGGACGAATTCATTGAAAGTCTTGTCTCGGTACAATATTAGAACACAACACAGTGGTATCTCTTTAATTGTATATAATTGGGCTACATTGCTGTACATCTTTCACAGTCAAATCAATTTATTTGTGTGTGGATTTGTTCTAAAAACCATAATATGAAATTCAATAAACCATTGCGAAGTCTGATCTAGGCGGCTACTTTGTTTATGCGCGGCCAGTTTTATGACAATACGAGTATACACATTGTTCCTATTGTCATGCCAAGGTTTGTCTATGAATACATTGAGACAATTTTGAGGAAAAACAGGTAAAAATAACTGTTATCTCTAGAAATAATTGTACCGATATAACACAATACCGTGCATGGGAATTCAGGCAATTAATGGTATATTTGCAAGGTGAAAAGGACGAAAATATAGACAGGTAAATCTATTCAGGGTCGTAGATTGTATTTAGGTCCATTGCACAATAACGTGTTTTTAGAGTTATTCACACAAAATGGTATTTTATTTTCACGGTATTCACACAGAGTGCTATATTGGCTTTCAGTCTCCGGTATTGCTTTGATTGCACTGTGTTTTTATTTTCTTTCCGCGTCGAAAAGAATTTAAAGAATTCCGACAATGAACTTGGTTACGAAATCGGGATATGCTCAACGGCAAGGCTGGTCTCAAGTAATGTAACAAATAATGTCAATCCAGTGAGTGTTTATGTTATATATTAGGAAGTCGAATATGTTGCAGATTCAGATTAGTATCAAGGAGAACATAGGCTATGTTGGGCATTTCAATGTTCAGAGCTATATACATGTATTTTAAAGATGTGGACTGAGCTTGAATAAACAATCGACATACGCTCAGTCACATAGAGAAACACAACATACACAAACACACAGACAGATGGACAGACACACACACACACACACACACACACACACACACACACACACACACACACACACACACACACACACACACACACACACACACACACACACACACACACACACACACACACACACACACACACACACACACACACACACACACACACACACACACACACACACACACACACACACACGAATGGACAGACATACACATCCCCCAACACACATACACACACCGGGTGATTTTGCATTTGTTGCTGTTCTATGCCAACCATTGTGTATTTTTACCGGAGATGAAAAATCAACATCATGTTTTCAGACATTTAACCCCAAAATGTATGTTGATACGCAAATCATATAGGTCTACCTCCATATGAAATAAACTACGTTAGGTGTGCCTAGCTTTTCACATAAAACACAACATGTTGAGAGAGGATACCGGGACAATACCGAGAGGGTATTTCACCAGGGCCCTATAAATAAATAAATAAATAAATAAATAAATAAATAAATAAATAAATAAATAATTAAATAAATAAATAAATAAATAAATAAATAAATAAATAAATAAATAAATAAATAAATAAATAAATAAATAAATAAATAAATAAATCAATAAATAGATAAATGAAAATTATTAAAGTTATACTAAATTATATCTTCCACGTTTGATATACTCATATGTATTATAAATAGTATAGTAAAATTTCTAATAAAAATTCTGTAAAAATAATATGCTCTTTTATGTGGCACATGACAATGTACATATCGATAAACTAATCAAAAAGGGTATTTGCTTTTGGGAGTAAACAATAAGGCCGATAGCAAAAATCGGTTTACAGTCGCTCTTCCAAACTTACCTAACGTTGGGTCGTATTCCCATATGAATCTTCTCGTTATAAACCGGACAGTAAACGCTGCAGAAGAAGAGAGAAATGAGAGAATAGAAAAGAGAAAAGAAAACAAGATTAATCTTCACGACTTACAAATTTCACGGAGCAATGTCTACTTTCAGAAAATAATAAATGTAAATGCAATGCGTTCGAAATCATATTTGATACAGATTGAGTATTATCTAATAATGATACTACTACTACTACTACTACTACTACTACTACTACTACTACTACTACTACTACTACTACTACTACTACTACTACTACTAAACACTAATATAGATAGATAATTATTATTATTATTATCATCATCATCATCATCATCATCATCATCATCATCATCATCATCATCATTATTATTATTATTATTATTATTATTATTAATATTATTATTATCATTATTATCATTATTATTATCATCATCATCATCATCATCATCATCATCATCATCATCATCATCATTATTATTATTATTATTATTATTATTATTATTATTATTATATTTATCATTATTATTATTATCGTCATCATTATTATTATTATTTATCATCATTAGCATTTATCAGTTATTATGCGAGAGCAATATGATTAAATGATTTCATTTGATACTAACTGAAAACAGGCCCGTACAAATCAAACGAAGTATAAGTGTTAAATTCTATTTTAACAGATCTTTATTAACTAATGTGAAATTGTGAAGTTAAAACTTTCCGTATTATAGTGAGGCCCGTAAACACGCATCACACTCACTTAACACCCTACTTAACACGTGAGTTATCTCCTTGATACAAGCTTAGTACATCCTTGCTTGATAGCACATTTTCAGGCATGTTGCCAAATGTTGTGTGTTCTTCGCGAGACAACATAAGCTACAATTCACGCCACTATCCACGTGAATTCAGCTATTCAAAAGAAATTAATTGTGTTAATTATAATTGGCTTGTTTTCAACAAAAACATGGCATTGTATGTTTGCAGGAAAAAATACACGGAGGGTCCTGGCGATTTTGCCCCTAAAATTACAAAAAGAACCCCCGTCAGCTGCAAAGATTCACCTTTACGATTAAACGTCATAATTTCACCAAGATAGCCCCCATAGGGCACAATACAGAAGAAAATTTGGAATGCAATGAAACATTAAAAGTAGCCCCCTGAAAAAAAGAATATTTAATTTTTTTCTGCTAACAGCTCCCTCTACCGTTTTGAGCTTGCTTAGTTCAAAACGCGCATCACAAAATTTACCACTAATTTGAATCAAATCAAATTCAACTGCTACAGAGTTTACGTATTATTGGAGGTTTGAAGGTATGGAGTAGGGTGGGGTTAGGGGTTAACACATCCATACGATACACAAAATTACCCCGCAGAAAGATACATCAACATGTACGTTTTTTTTATTGGACTTTAAATCAGTTGTCGCCCAAGCGCGTATAGGAAACCATTAATCGCCCAAGCGCGAAAAAAGAAACCATTTCAATGCCAAAACCCCACAACTGCGTACAAAGTTAATGAGGTACGGTATACAGCCATGGCGGTGAGCAGCTGAAAGCTAAATCCTATCAACTTAGAATACACGAGACCAAAACAGAGCATTCTGAACAATTAAATCGTTGTCCTTCAAGGAAACAGTGAAAAGAGTGAATTCATTAAAATCGTTGTCTGTTTTTCCAGCGGTTTTGGCAATGTGGCAGAAATCGCATTATGTTCAGCAGCAGCCACTGTTTTACTTTCACTATCTTTCAGGCTATGTCCTTGGAAGACTCCCAAATAGTTATCGATAATGTTCTTAACTTAAATTAAGTTCAGACGATCCCTTACATTCCAGTCAACATTGTGCATGAAAGCCCGCAAACTTGCGACCAAATTAATGCAAGAATGTTTTACATTCTCTCCTCTGTACAGTTCGCCGTTTGAGAATGAGAAGGACCCTAAATCTGAACCTTTGAGGAAAATGTCGTTAACACTGTACAAACTCTATGCCATTAGCGCCCTTTTCCCTTCAAGTGTTTGGAGTTATCGCCTTTCTCATTCTCAAACGACGATAAGTGTGTCTACATCTTCCAATGATGATGAAGAAAGTCATTAACATTGTACAAACTCTATGGCATTAGCGCCCTTTTCCTTATCAATGATTTAGTGTTAACGCCCTTTTCATCCGCAACCGACGACTCTGAAGAGTGACCCGACATTTGCTCCGGCGACAGTTGCTCCGGTGACATTATCTTAGAAGACAAAGAGTTAGGGTTAGGGATGACATGAGATTTCCAGTTAAGAACAGGGTTAGGGTTAGGGTTTATCGTAATGGAATCGTTTTGTGCACGGGCAGCGATCAGGGATGGGGACATGGACTCCCACCTCGATTCTTAAAACTTAATATTAGCATTTTTGATAGATATTATTTCTGCAAACCACTTCAAAAGGTAAATGTGATGGAAATAAAAATTATTAAACTCTGCTAATGCGGGGAGGGGGGGGGGTGGGTTCAAATTTACACTTTCCACTTTTCAACAAAGATGACATGCGTTTTATTCCCGCGTGGGGACATGATTATTTCACTTTCGGTGTTTCCGCCCCCCCCCCCCCTTGTTACATGAAATTGCCGCTACTGGTATTGAGAGATGTTCTGGTATAAGGTGCACGAATTAGGGGCGAAAATAATTGCAATCGAGAGTGTATACTGGGCCGGATATCAGTGGATGTCATATTCAATCTACGTGTCACGTCATTTCGAATCATCCCTTAGCTTCCAACATTATTCAATCGAAAATATAAGAGGCCTCTTAACTTTATCGATAGTCATTGCATCGCGTTGGGGATGCCCTGGCCCCTGTGTTAGTAGCGTTGGCATGGCAACGCGCTGTCATCCGTCCAAGAAGCAAGCTCTTCTCCATCGGTTACTATAATATTGTTCGCATGCTCGGAGTGGAATTATTCTTTCGTGTAATATTCTTCCCTAGTTAATCTTAAGTAGGTATTAAGTGGTTCGCTTATCTTGCGGAGGTTTATACGGGGCAGTTACAGGGAGGGGCTATTTCTGGGAGCGACGAAGTACAATGATTCATGAAAATACGAAAGGCGAGTGAAGCTAGGATTTTATTCAATGTTACCGATATGACAAATAAATGAACTCCATGCGAGTATGTCAACATTAATTTGACATCTTGTGTCGTAAGTTAACCGAAGCGCATACGATATGTAATTTTCTCTAAATGAGTAGCCAACGCACACGCTAAAACTTGCAATAAGTGCCCCTCGTTAATAAATATGTCCCTCTCACCAATAACCACCAAATACAGCCTCACACATCATGTGCATCGACAATTGAAACAGAAAGATTTCGCTGGATAAACAGATAAAATGACGAATCGAATTTGGGGCCTAGTAATAAGCATCTCTCTAAATTCACATCAAGGCCTCTTTTCCAATGAGAATGGCTTGCAACTTTACAAT
Organism: Eucidaris tribuloides; assembly: GCA_001188425.1. NCBI lineage: Eukaryota > Metazoa > Echinodermata > Echinoidea > Cidaroida > Cidaridae > Eucidaris > Eucidaris tribuloides. The sequence continues at coordinate 33,300 of JZLH01S0238305.1, read as the reverse complement.
TACTTCAGCTAATTGAGAATAGTATGGGAGTGCTTGCCGAGGTGGGGTCTTCTTCACGGATCGTCCATCATTTAGTAATTTTACAAAATAACGTTACTAACTTCACATAGTGCATTGTCGGAGGGAACGGGGGGGGGGGGTACAAAAGATCCCCGTGGGGGAAATCCTCATTCTTCATTGTAATATACACGTATGTGTCGTTATATTGGCGATGACACTATACCTTGCAACCATGCTCTCCGACCCTATAATGTAGACTGGATTACTTCAACTCTTTTACATTTAGGAATGCCATTAAAAAAGATATTCAAAATTCTGAATACATGTAGAACCATTCGAAACAGAGCAGCTAGAATTCCGGCTAGACTTATTATGCAAAACGAGCTAGAAAGGCCACGCTTCTTGTAAAAAGCAACTTCACTCTGGTTGTTTTGCTGAACACATTAACACTTATCTTGTTTTGATAAGGCCTTGAGACAAGAGGCACGGACAAACATTGTATAAATTGACTCAACAACAACATATTGCAACATTGAACATACTAGACACCTAGGCTGTATGAAGATGAATAGTCTTAATTGTAACAAACAAAATCTGTCATGGTTACATGCATTTTTTTTTATATAATTTTGGAATATTATTGTAGAATAAAAAAATAATAAAAAACACCTGCGAAATACAATCGTCAACCGACATTCCAAAATGGTCAACAACTGAATTGCTTTAAACATTCATATATCCCGTCAGAGATGTTGTCATACGTTCCTCCTATGATAAAGACAAATTGTATTGCTTAAAGCGATTAATGTATTTACACATTTCTTGTATAATTACAATACATTGTAGTGTACATCTGGGAGTAATATTGATGGTATCAGAATTCAGACAGATTTAATGAGTAACATCTAATAAGATGGATGGTATCTATATTCAACTTTTATTTGTATAAAACAGAAACGAACAATTGCAGAAATCCCATGGAAATTCTTACAGATGCATTATGCAAGCACGCCCGCGGTAAGAAATATACATGTATAAGTGTCGTTGTAATCCCACTTGAAAAATTTGAACGCCAATTTCTCCACAACACACGTTTTGTAACAAATAATGTTTTAAGCTAAACTGACTCCAAGGATTGCGCTAATCCTGCAGCATTCTTCTCTATATTGTTTCTTTCTTTTCATTTAACTGCATTCTTTCTTGTTGATTCTGTTTCAGACCATCGGCCGTGCGTGTTCACATACCATGAATGCACAGAATTTCGACGCTGGAATTTATAAATAGTAACAGTTTACAGGGCTTTTGCACTATTATAGACAATATCCTCTTATTTGGTTCACTTTATAAATTTGGAAGTCCACGATCTTCCTGTCTAAGTTTTGTCTGATATATCGTTCTTGCAGGACATGCTAAGCATGTCCAGAACAACCCCTCCCAACCTCACTTGAGAAAACATGTTTGTTTACTTCGCCAGCGAATTCGTGAGGTGTCTTTACGCATAGCATTTGTACGACGGTTATTATTAATGTTCTCTTTAATATTGTGGAAGTTCAATTGAATCAATTGTCGAACTTTGACATGTGACCTACTTGATAGTGTTTAAATGGACAAATAAACACTATAAAACGTTAAAATTTAGACAGTTATGCTGTCAATAGCAAATATACACATATGAATGTCAGCATATCTCCCGTGGAGAAAAGTCTAAGACGTAGCCATTGGGGAAAATTGATGTGGTTGCTCATTGAATATCACTTTTTAAAACACATTTAATGATCGTTTTGAAGTACAATTTTTTCCCCTGTGCTTCATTTGTGGACATTAACAGTATGCATACAGTGGTGACCAAAACCGTTCCAAACGCGTTCACCGGAATGCGTTTCATGAAACGATGCCACGCGATGAAACGCAAAGCCAGCGTAATAAAATTCGTGCCTTGTGTTTATTGAAACAAATTCGTTACTGGAATCGCGTTTGCACGCGTTCGGAACGTGACGATACTTTTGGTCGCCACTGTATCGTGAATGATCATGTAGCTCAGAATTTTAAACTTTAAACATAGTTAAATTTTGCCTTCAATGATGCACGCGCAGGCTGTGACACAAAATTCACAGTTTAACCAGATAACGCATGTTTCTGTTGTGATGTAAACATGATTATCTTGCGATGACCTATTCTTTTTTTTCTTCTTCAGCGTCGGAACGGTCTACTCTTTTTGATCACGGGAACTTTGTGTACCGCTCGGCTAATTACGATTTATATCAATTTGTAGTTATTTTAATTATGCCTTCAAAGGAGGCCGACCACCGTAAATTGCTACATTCTAAATCGTTTTTCTTTACACAGAGCCGATAATGAGATAAATGGGAACTACCGGAGTTTTTTGCTTTGTTCCGCGAAAATTTACAGCATGCGCCGCCGATTAGAATTTTCATTACAATTTTCATTACAATAATTTCCAATCACCAATTACCATGCAATGCAGCAGTATCATTGTCCTGAATGCCACCATGTATTGCAATTATGTGCTTCTCTGCGATCATTACTATGCAACCAATAATGTGTTAATTTGACCAATTATCATGATTGTTATGTTTCGATGAACACAAGACACACGAACACACAACCATACACATGCGAATACATGGAAAATCATTGATCGAAAATTGACCTCATTTACCAATATGCCAATTTATACGAATTTATGGAATTCTCTGGAAAATGGAGTTGTAATGTAAGCGCCCCCCCCCCCCCTTTCACGTTTTATTTTGGATTTGATGTTAGCTGCTGCGTGTGGCATTTTGCTGACCTTGGTTCAAACGTATTGTGGATAGCGGAACAAAAATTGTCTGAAAAATACCCCAATAAAATATTTGATGGCTTGAGCAAAATAATTGTAGATTTGGGAGAATAATTTTGTTTTGGGCGGTAACTTAGAAGAATTTACTTGTTTGAGATATAGACTGGATTTCAACATGTTCATAAGCCAGCTGTTCTTAGTTATATCTTATTGACCAGTGCACTCACTAGAATCTACCCAATATTTTATTTTCCCTTTAAACACACTATATAACATTGTGGAAGCCCCATTTAATAGAATTCTCAAACTTTGCTATCAGACATATCTAACAATGTTTGAATGGATAAATAAACGTCCCAGAACACAACACTTGAGACAGTTATGCTGTCACCCGTTAAGTATGTACAGATGAAAATCGGCTCATGAATTATTTGTCAGCTGACGAAAATTCTGAAAGACAACAGTCTATGGGGGATATCTTGCATGGTCGCTTAAAAAAGCACATAATAATAGTTGTGAACTGCAATTTTTTCAGGGCTTCGTAGTTAGACCTTATCTGCTTATCAAGGACACTTGTTGCATGAGGAATCTTGTAGCCCAGATTTTTAAAACTAGAAACAATGTTATGCGATGCCTTTAATTTAGTGTTGTCAAACAGAGCAGATACACGTCCGAGCAACGTTTAAACTATATTAATTCCCACCTCTGAAACAATGGATCCTTCCATTTCTCGGTAACAAAGTGCAGAATGGGATAGACCTATTTAGTAGTCAAGGGGGTGATCGTTGACTTTAGGCGCATCGATTCTATTAACCTCATTACAAACGGCATGTATCCCGATCGTCGCTCGCTCCCACGTCAAGAACCCTTGGAAAACCTAGTCTGGCTGTCAGACGCTATTCGTGACTCATCTCTGGGTGAAAACCGTACTTGTGTCCGGTACACACTAAGAAATTGGGGTGCACAAATTGCCCCAATAGCAGCACCCTTATGGGTGCAATTTTGAACCCATTATAGGGTCACCGTTCTAACACATTCCAGACAATTTTTGTATACTTTCAGCTCTACAAAACACTTTTCTAACGTACTTACCCGTGAATTGGGAGAGAGGGGGAGCATAATCCTTACGGATTGTATAATTGTTCTACCTTTTCTATCCCTTCTCTTTCTCTTTTTTGCTCCCCCTTAAGTATAGTTTAGGATTTTTGGTCGATCAGACAACCTTTTCGTAAATCTTTCACGAAGTATTCTATTGTCACCCTAGACATAAAAACACAACATCAAATCTACTGAAAATTGTTTATAGTGACAAATAATGATGTTTTGATTAAAGAAGAACATGTAGCGCTATACACATTACCTATGGAAAATCTCGGGGGTTCACCCCCCCCCCCCCGATATTTCACATTTCAATTGCTCAGAAGTGCGACAGTTTCAGAGCGAGCAATTTTCAGGGCTTTGATAAATTATATATGTGTATATAAAAAAAAAAAACATAATTGCAAAGAATATCCCTTTTTAAACGTTTACCGGAACTACTTTAAACTGCCGTCCAGTGCACGTGCCCCCGTAAATACGCCACTGAACAGCCCCACCCCATGCACCGATATGCTCCTGCTTCGCACAGTGTTGGATTCGAGTCCGGATGCGAGTCCACTCGGATTCGCAACTCGTGGACTCGACATAGTTGCCATAGTAGCATAATTGTAATTTTGGCATAAGAAATCCTTATTGGCATCTAGCATTTTTCCGAGCATAATTCAGCATAATTCTGGCATAATTTCGAGATTTATTTAATTATATTTAAGTTATGGCAGGTAAAAAAAACTGGCGGGCAAAATGGGTTTGGTCCATTGACCCCGGTTTGGTCGTCGTCGGCCACGTGCTCCTAGGCTGCAGGCACAGACTTTATTTTGGCACTACAATTTCACAGCGCCTTGAGCCAAGACTAATCTTGTTGACTAGGGCACGTGTACGGAGAAGCTATAACACAGGGCCTATGGAAGTAGTAGTCTGCAGCACAGGTTGTTCAGAACCTGATTTGCGTAGCACGACGGACAAAGGTTTGAGCCTTCAAACTAACCTGCTCCCGCTTGTCGGATGAAGTTTGGCTTGTAATTTGGCAGGTAAAAAAAATGGCGGGCAAAAAATGGTTTTGCCCCTTACCCATCCCCGCTTGTCGGATGATGTTTGACTTGTAATTTGACAGTTAACACAATTTTGGGCGGGCGATCTCGAGAATGGCAATAGCAGTTGCGTGGCTTTTTCAAAGAACAATTTAGCATAATTTGTGAATGATTTTTAATATAATATAAAGTTTGACGTTGGCCACGCTGGGACTCGAATTGGCTTCACTGCTTCATTGCATTGGCTTCGCATGGCAGGGGGGGGGGGTGAACAATATGGTTTGCAGTAATTAGAGGGAGAAAGCTAAAGCCGCCGTCTGCATTCTAGACTATACCGTATTGTAACCCATATACCTTTCAGTGTACGGCCATGCACCCTGGTACAGCAGTACTGGACTCTAGAGGGATAAATATTTTGAAGAAGAGAATGGGAGCAAATCGGGTTGATGTATACCACCGACATTTGAAACCTACACCTCGCATAATGTCATTTTGTCCCCTTTTTGGTTCGGTTACTCCGAAACGGTATAATGTATGCAAGAAACTAGAGAGAGGAGAGATTGCGTGGATGGAATTGCATTTTCGGGGCTGGTTGTTTGTGAAAACGAAGTTTGTTACATGGATGCGTCACCAATTACCTTACCTTGCCTGAATAACATACATGTTTCTTTACAAAACAAGACAAGAATGATGCAAAATGATGCACGTTTATTCTCTGAATCCCAGACAAAAGCCGCCTGCATATTGACGATTGCAGCGAACTGTTCACCACCCCCCCCCCCGAAAAAAAAAAAACCAATTAAAAGAGTGTGTAGCTCGCGAGAAATAAGTCCTACGCTTATACATTCCTAATCGAACATTGAATGCAGGGACGTCGCCCCTATTGTTTTACAGTACTGAAAATCAGCGGAATTTTAGTGTTGTTGTTGTTGTATTTTTTTGCAAAATTTCGCAATTTCAGTGCGAAACCGTCCCAAGGGCGTAAGCTGGTTTGGGCATGGGGAGGTGCACATCTTGGGGAAGTGGAACGGGGAGGTGCACATCTTAGGGAGGTGGAACTAAAGTTGAGAAAATCAGGCGTTGAAAGCAGAAAAATAATGTGGTGCAAATTTATTTTTGCTTGCCAGGGGCTGAACTCTTATGGCTCTGGCGGGGGGGGGGGGAGGGGGAGGGGGGGTTGCACGTGCACCCAGTGGAACCTCCACCCCCACGCCATTGCGCCCCTACCCAGACAATCCCGCAGCTGGTCCCCATATCTCTAAGCATGCAGTTAGTAATGTACATTTCACTATAAAATATGCCTCCTCCAATGACAAGGCCGCATTATTGATCACCCTCTCTTTTGGCGCACATGCCTACTGATGATTTGAAGTAATATTAATATGGGGTTGAATGGGAGGATTTATTTCAGAGATAAAATCGGAAAATAAATGGGCGTAGGGCCCGGGCGTAGGGTAGGGTTCCTATTATGATCTCCTAATTGTATCGAGTACGTGTCAGTTGCACTGTCTTGGGCATCATGTACTGTAAAAATAATGGTCGAGTTTCGGCACATGACCACTTTATTAAAGGTAAATGACATGATAGACCTATAGGGGGTAGTCCTCAACTTAATTGGGGTAAAACTATTCTAAGATCAAGTAAACTATGCACGGATTCTACTGTGAACATATTGTAGTCAAAGTTCACACTCATTTATCATTACATTATATTATATTATATTATATTATATTATATTATATTATATTATATTATATTATATTATATTATATTATATTATATTATATCATATTATATTATATTATTTTATATTATATTATATTATATTATATTATATTACATTATATTATTATGATTATTATCATATTATTATAAAAGACAACCATCAGTATGCCTTGTGACAGACAAATTTGTTGTATAGCTTTCTATGGGATGAATTTATCTCGGGGCACGGCAGAAATACAATACTGGTGTATTCATGCTTGATTCTCCTTAAGCAAAAGAATTCAAGACAAATCCTTCCAGTCAATAGATACACTCCAGCTGTATAGATTGGTACATCTTTTAACCGGTTTGGTTCTGATGCTTTTTTGTGTGTATTTCTCCCAATCATGTGGCTTCCTATTATCCGTTTTGTTCCGGTGATGCATGCTAGTCCCATGCATATCGGTTCGTGATTGTTCATGAATGGTGTAGGAGTTCATTTCGACAGCCATACGCGCAAATACATGACAATTTATTTGTGGCGGTCTAATAAGATGTCAAAGGGGTGATTATTGTTCATATCCACGTGATGTGATATTGATGTCCAAAGGTGATATTAATAAATTGAAGAACGATGGCAGGAAATGAGAACTTGAACAACCTCGATTAAATGTCACGGTATTAAATTGGGAAAATGACTGTCATATGTAACTGGGTCACTTATAATTGCCAGAGAACATTAATTTTCCCAAACACAATGATATACCGTTACGCGTCAAAGATCAGCAATTATTGACAATATTAATTTTGTTGTCTGATTTCAAGAACACACTGACGCATGGGCAAACACTTCCAAAATATGCACGGATAAATATCAGCACCTGAATTAATGTCTTGTGGACAAAAATTACATAACACAGTAGTCTATGGGGAAAAACTAGAATGGATGTTCATCGATTTTAACTTTTTGAAAATAATATAATGATCGTTTTGAACTGTATTTTTTTCAGGACTCCATTTTTAGACCATATCACAAACACTAGTAGCATGGTGGATCAGGAAGCACGTATTTAAAAAAAAATGGTACACTGTTACAACCCTTAACTCAACAAAACATAAAAGTTCCATATGGTATTTTGAGTATATGGTATTGATTGGTTTACTGACGAATATTTATGATTGAAAAAAAACCCCAGATCATTTGATAAAATTCGGTGGATGCCTATCATTATCATCAGCATGAGATATCAAGACTCGGGGTTAATATATAGCTGACAGAAATTATTATAACCGGAAATGGGGAAGAAGATGACAAATTGTCAAATTGTCTTGGTGGTGTTACGTATAGGGCCTATGTTTACGTCGCGGAACAGCAATCTGACGTGATTATAAATAACGCTGATCTCATTCATGCCATGAGTGAAGCGTCGAAGATTTCAGGAGTAATTACTACTGGTTTGATTGACAGCTATAATCAGTCTCACTTTTCATCAGTATCATGTGACCTCATTGAAATTTGTCTCCACAACTACGAATCAGAAATTTGAGGGGAACACGGGTGAATGCAAGGAGGGATCGAGAGGGTCGTGCTCCCCCCGCTCAAAGCAAACAAACAAACAAACAAACAAACAAACAAACAAACAAACAAACAAACAAACAAACAAACAAACAAACAAACGGTCCACATATTTTTCCAAAGACATTTTCGAGGGCCTTTCACAATGACATAAATGAACACACATTGATCAGGTACATTTTAATCACCTCTCATGATTGTGAAAATGTCCAAAATTATGATCACAACTCATCCCCCCCCCAAAAAAAAAATCCTGGATACATCCCAAGGGAAAAACAGCAAGTAACATCTTTGTTTGTGCCCTTTGAAATCACATGTGTATGATGAGTTCGTTGGCGATATACACTCAAAGAGACTAATTAACCCCCAAAGACTACAATCGTAGAGATGTTCTTCCCCAAAGAATTATTTTCTTTGTGAAATCGGAAGCAATATGAATAAGGACGCTGGACAAGTATTTCAAGACATTTGTTTATCAAACAAATGTCTTGAAATACTTAGTTTCTTCCATTTTAGTATAATGACCAAATGTGTATGCAAATTTCAAAACTGACTTTTTAAATAGGCCTACTTGATTGACATGTGCGTATATATTTGCTTGTTTAATCATTTTTTGTGCAAGGAAATACGAAAAAAATTAGCGAGTAAACTTTTTCTAAACACAGTCTTGCTCAGAGGCGTCGATATTGGGGGGCAAACATATCGATTTGCCCCCCCCCCCAAATAATTTTGACAACTTGAAAAATTTATAATATGAAATACAAAGTTATGTATAAAAAGCATTAAAAATCGCTATAAAACCATTAAACTTAGCATCAAAATACCATAAAATATAGAAAAATTGCGCAAAATCATGTATTGCAATTTGGCGCGCGGAGCGCGCCGAAATTTTTTTTACATTTTTTCACTTTTGCCCCCCAATCCGAAACACGGATCGACGCCTCTGGTCTTGCTATAACTTTGAAAACATATTCATAGGCAAAACGGAGTGTGTCCAACTTCTAAACACTGTCAATAATCTACACATATACTTTTTAAACACATTTTTTGCTATCACTTTCTAACACGTTTCTTACGGAGTATAACAAGAAAAATATGTTGTAAGAATGGACAGGAAACTCAGCTACCCTACTGTAATTTCACAATTATTACTCACGTATTACAGCCGAAATGATATTGGGGTACATTACGATGAAATTTATCATGTAGCGGAAATTCCAGTTACACTACCTTAACCCTGCTGACAAGGGATAAAGAAAATTCTACATTTCTTTCACACTGTATGCTCCCAATTTATATTAACCTTGCACAATGAGAGCATGTAGTATCGCGGTCACATATTCAGAGTCATTAAATTTCTGGAATCGATATGATACTATCGGTTACCATTGGATATCGACCGATTAGCGATTCTCCTTGTTAGATTTTTTTTTAAATATAAAAATGTACAAAAACAGATAAAATGACAACGAACACGGTTGAAATTTTCCGGGTCAGCTTGTTCAGATTTCGCGGACCTATTCAAACGTGATTTTTTTATTTCGCAGTCACGTTGGGATCAAAGGTGTTTGGTGCTTCCGTCCACTTGTCAAAAATCATCCTATTTTCAGCGTAAGTTTATGAAAGAAGGAAAAGGTTTTGATATACGACATAATATACGTCGACACTATAGTGAATTTGTTTCCAATACAGATATATGCCTGGGAGCACCTTACACGTCCATTAGTAGTAGTAATACTATGGTAAGATAGCTCGACTCCCTTGAGGTAAGCTACAACGGGGTGTCGCTGGAGCAGTCGCGGTAGATCCGGCGGGGTTGGGGATAAGGTTGTGGGTCGGTTGCACGCTAGTTATTCGTGCAGTACTCCCCCACCTCTTCAAGTCCCCCAATCTGCTTCGCCCCTGACACAAAATATGTGTTATACATGTATTGTCATACCGACGCGTGTCTTATGGGAATCCTGTATACTTCTGGTGTACCGTAAACCTATTCTGATATGCCTCTGACCGGTAATACCATCACGCTCTCTATAGTCCGGGGGGGGGGGGGGAGGGTACTTGCCAGTAGGTAACGGGAGTGTGTCGGCTCTAATAGGTAAAATGTGTATGGTTTCTAGGGGAAAAATCGCTTAAACATGGGTCAGATTTTAAAATTTTACGAATTTACAGTACACTAGATATTTTCCGCCTATTTCATCGCTAATGCACAAAAATGCCATCTTTTCTAATAAAAACCTTAATAATAGGTACCATTTTCGCCAAACTGACCCCCCCCCCCACGGCGGGCTCTATACTGAACGCAGGTGTGTGTGTGTGGGGGGGGGGGGCACCTGCCTGTGCCCCTTTTCGTGACAGTTTTTTTTTTTGCTTGTTGCACTGATTGGCACCTTAAAACTACCTGCCCTGAGACTGAAGACACCCCCCTTGTTTTTGTTTTTCTGCTGGAACTGATGACCCCCTTTTTTTGCTGGTCACATCAATTTGCACCAAACCCTATCAAATAATCTCTGTTGATGCCCCCTCTTTTGAGATATCCTGGATCCGCCTCTGCAGTTGAAATGGACCCGGAATCACTGTATATAGGCCTAATGTTACCGTATTCGTGTTGTTGCTCGTGTAGCTCGACGTTAGCATAATGCTATAATCGGAGTGGATTTTGTCATCCTTTTTTCATTTTTCCTGCGAAAATTCATGGCGGTGCATTTTGATTAGGTTGCACCCAGCAAAGGGACCATGCCCTTTTAGCCAATAAGTCACAAAATTGCAAACCTCTTGCGTACATTTGCAGCGTGATATCTGTCACTGTTATCTAGCGACGTTAAAGAAGTAGTTCGGTTTTAAGAACAACTTTACTACCAGACTTTATTTTACAAATAAACTTTGAACATTCAATAATCTTTGAAACAGTTTCAAACCAAATTTTCTCAGACTTCACTGTTGGTATTTCTTTTATTGTTCTGTATCTCTTGAGTACAAAAGGGGAAATGTCTGGGTTTTCAATTCCTGCCTTTTAAATCAATACCATGCACAAGCCACGAACCCATTAATTTTATAATTCAATACAATATCAAAGTTCCAATAGGCTAATTCCAGGCAATACCCTGTCCATTTAGTAAAATAGTCTTCTAATTTTATTAAATGTTGTGAATCGAAGTACATTAAAAGACAAACACTTACGAACCAAATCAAATTAATGTTTTCAGTCTAGCGAAAAATCGTAAAAACCTCTAAGCACAATCCACGAAGCTATCATACATTGACGAAATTACAAATACAAACCACGATTGGGAATACTCTCGGTTTTTTAAGATCGAAATATTATAAAGTGAGTATTAAATTGTTGGCCACAGCAAAACCATAACGATTGGACTGCACAGCAACAAATACAACGTTATCTCTCTGCCAGTACTCATATGGCTAGAGAAAGCAGACTAATCTAATGTTCCTTTGTAGTATTCCTGCAGTAATTAATATCTTTTGCCATTATTGTTGCAATGTTTGCAGAAATGCAACAAAGGAATTTATTAACAACAGACTATTATTCTGTTTTTTTGTCTACCCTCCTTATTTAAAACAATTTAATTGATGTGATACCTACCAAGAGCTATTGTAAAAAGAGCAATAACAGACGCAAGTATTACAAGTTATTCTAAAACGTCAGCCTCGCTTTTCCAATTGTTTAAAAAAAAAAAAAAGCTGTTCTATATGAACGATCTCAGAAATTTTAAGCAAAATATGGATGAAAAATTAACATCGTATTTAACGGAATACCCAACAGCAAACTAAGTATTGCGGCGGATTTGATGTTGAGTTTTGTGGTACCACTAACATTTCATATTAGGAAACACCGCTTTCGTCATCTTGGCAGTGGAGAAACCTGTCATCTAACGGAACCACCTGGCCAACTTTATTCGGGCAGTCAGAGTTACAGATCTAGCTTACGGGACCTAATTGGATTCGCTGGCAAATTGCGTATCCATAATCTTTAAAAATGACTTTACTTTTCACTGAAATTATAACCGATTATTTCTTCAAGTTTATCCATGCTTTAGGTTTGGTATTTCTACCCTCCACCTTGTTACCTCGTTACGTGATCGTTATCTTGCTTGAGTGACAAAACCATTGCGATATGCAGACCTGGTCACCAGTGAAAAGGGTTTTGAGAGTAATCGCACAATCTGGTTTATTCGTGGGGTCTAATATTGTTTACTTTATGGCGTGTACGAAGTTTAAGTAGCTGAGTTTAAAAAGACAGAAGGTATCTTGTCGGTGGCAGTTATCTACCTGATTCGGACATATAACATCGTCAAACGTTGAATGCCATTTGCAACGTCGGGCACTGCCTGCAGACCTTTAGTGGATTTTAAACATATCCTTACGAATTGCCCATTAAACAGGCCAAATCAGATAGCCAAAATCGTGAAATTGCAATTCGTGCGGAAAGACAGGGAAATGGCGGGTAAAATCAGGCAAGTATAACTATTCTTCTTTGTAGTGTGTATTCTTCCCTTTCTCTGTTGGCCCAACTTGTACGTTTTACAAGTTATTAAGTTGTATTTCCCTAATATTAAACAGGTGTATATAAATATTATTTTGATGACGTAGCGTTCTCTTTATGTTTGTATAAAGTTTCTGGAGTTAAATCACTGATTTTAATAGTTTCACAGATCCGTGTATTCCGGGAAGAATTCTTAAATCCTTCAAATATTAGGACAAAAATTGATGTGATGAGCACAATGTAACTTCCCTCTGTAATTTTAATCACCAGGCAAATGATTTTTATGATGGTACATGACTGCGAGCAAGGATTGTGTAATTGTATCACATCGATAAATCGTTTTTAAAAGAATTTTGGTCTTTTAGTGGGATTTTTTCATGCAATTTCTTCTGCAAACCGATATTGGAAATGTTTTATACCTCCACATACAATACTCCAAGCAACAAGAACAAATATAGGTAATAACAAAAATCATAGTTACACCGCAAACAGTTGTACAATAATTGAAGTAGAACGATGGAAGTTGACCCATGATAGATATAAGGTTTTTCATAAGATGCAATCCTATAATACGGCACCATCGTTCAAAAATTTCCGATGAGGTATACCACATTTTGGAAAATTAAGTTTAACATAAGTTTTACCCATTTTAAGCTTTTTTTTCCATACTTTTGCTTCTATACGCTTCTCCATTCCCCCGTGTGTCTGAAAAGAAGCAGCAGCGGATCCTCAATTACAATAAACCAGACTGATCAGCTGAATGAAAGGTTAATGACAATTTGGCTTTTAGTCCAAACTTGGGTTAAAAAACTATTCTAGAATGAATAAACTGAAAGATTCTGCTTGTTGAAAATTGTGTGGTCAAACACGTGACATCATTCAGAAGAACTACTACGTAATATTAACCTTCTTGGCCAGAAACAAATTTGTGTAGCTTTCTATTTGGGAATTATTTATATGTGGCTCGCAGAGAAATAAAAATACGTTTATGGTTGAATCGCTTGTTTCCTTAAGTAAAAATTAATTAAAAACAAAACCTTCCACTTTGGAAGATCCACTCCAGCGGTGTTAATAGTTGGTATACATTTAACTCATTGGTTCTGACACACATTTAAAATTCCCCAATAATATCAATTAACCTTAATTTACAATATTTATTGAAAAGGTGTTTAAACGCCTGTTGAATTGGTTACTCAATTGATAAATGAACTGATATTTCAAAATTTCTAGAAATCACTGTACTGTACATTCAAAAAGAGTTACAAATCTATGTACAATAATATAAGAATCCCCAAATAAATCAACGATTATTACACTAAACTTTCACGTGGTAAAGATTTAATTATGAAGCGGGTGGCCCTTGATGTTTTAAAAAATATAAATGAATTTATCACCAGTTACAACTAAGAAAAATAGGCGCTAATTTTGCAATCTTTAAAGGTGCAATAAATGTCACACTGGGGGACTTTAAAAGTAAACTTTTACAACCTATTCTGAAAGGTGCATAGGTCCACCTTTCCGAAAGTGGCAAAAGTTCAACCATAAACGAAAAATAAAAAAGAAATTACTTTTATTTTTTTGGCAAAAACTGCGTGGTTTTTTGTGTGAACCGCAATTTACGTTCATTCCGTGCTATTTATAGTAATTTACCATATAAACACTTATTGAATTAACATTTAACACATATTAAAAACTTCGAAAAAATGTGACTATACCGGGGCTCGAAACCTGGTCCTTCCGCACGTGAAGACGGCGAAACCCTCTACCACTTTTGCCCGACACGCCTTGGCCGTAATGTTGTGTATTTTAAGAAAAGTTAAATAGCGTTGAAAGCCGAGGTGCGTTATTGTTCATCCTTTTAAGGTGCAAACTTTGGACCTTATTAGCCCGTTTTGTAAATATATAAATTTCCATGCATACCTTTTTAAACAAAGGTTGTTTTGAAAATCTGAAAGTTTGTACTGAGCTTGTATTATGTATGCAAGTTGTAATTTCGTATTGAATTAGCATTCATAAAAACAATTGTTAGAAATAAGCTCACACCAAGGCTGGAAGAGAAAAATCCATAAATTGCATAATGTGACACCTTAAAGGTGCAAAACTTTGCAGAACATAATTGGAGTGGCGAGCAACTCATGCCCGTGAAAGTGCAAAAATTGCTCGATACGCGCAAGAAAATTGCTCTCACCCTATTTCCGCAAAAGTTTGCACCTGTACCGCCACCTTTATTTAGTATGTAATGTTCTTATTTGACACTCGTTTGAATTACTCGGCATTTTCCAATAAATCTTAATTTACTTCAATAATGTTTGAAAATGAGGCACAAACTTTCCCGCTACGCTTTGGTTATTGGTGTGACTCTTTGTTGAACAATTAATTTCGCAAAGAAAAAATGCCTTGTGTTTTATCAAATCTTCTAATTTAATCATTCTAAATTAAAATGATTTTTGTCCCAATGGAATTAAAAAAGACAAACATAAATATTCGCTTTCCATTAATTGGTTATAATTAATTATGTCTTTATAACGAAATACGAAACACACCATTTTTCCAAGATGTAAACATAAGATTATTTAAAGGTATTAAATTCAATAACAAATTTACAAGTGAATATAGTACAATTAAATTTAATAAAAACGATTAAAAAAAAAATTGGAACCTTTGTTTAGTTATATAACACTGTAAATATTGATGTAAGGAGATTAGGGTTTTCCTGTATTTTTTTGTAAAGTAATAAGAATGAGGAATTTTTTTTGGATCAATTAACAATTATGGTCAAACATATAAGTTTTTAAACTTATTTCCTGTGAACACCCTTGGAATAATTTCAGAAAAAATACATTTTAGCGGAAGTTTTGAAAGTTACCTTTCTTTAAATTTTTTCGCAGAAGACTCAAATGTAATTAATCCTGAAAGTTTGACAAATTACAAGGAATCAAAATACCACTGCAGGATAGTCAAAGGACTTTCCATAGATCGCCAAAATCGCACCATATGTTCAAAAACTTCACTGGCTACCCATTGATCCCAAAATATAAAATTCAGAACATTTTTCATTACTTTAAGAATTA
>JZLH01S0238271.1:31660-42654 GCA_001188425.1 Eucidaris tribuloides | reverse complement strand
ATTGCTACAGTGTCTTCTGATGAGGCCTAAAAATGAAGCCACTGAAAAAATTATATTTCCAAAATGATGATTTAGTCTTCAAAAAAGATGAAATGCGTAAGTTGAGCCGATTCACTGCCCATTCCTCCCATAGACTTACCTGTGTGTACACGTTAGGCTATTAAAACTCGCGCCGAAGTTTTATTGTTTATTCATGGAACCTTGCCATTGGCAGTGTAAATTCCAAACTTTTGTATTCAAGGGTCCCGAGCAGTGTTTATTCAGTCATTTGAACACTACTATGTTAGCTCAGATATCTAAGTTTTAAGTATCAATTTTTTAATTTGAAGCTCCACAAATGTTAAGCGCTATCCTTTAATTGCTGAAAGTGTTCATTGACCTGTCTGAATGTATCAGCTACTTTATCTGGCATCATCCCAATGTCTCGTATCAATAAATCCATCCAGACCATCAATTTCTCATGCCCAAATGCCTCAAGCTCTGTCTTGCGGTTGTCAACCGTACGCTAACTAGATAACCACTATTAAGTGAATAAGCAATATATGCCATGCCAGCAGATGTTGTACTGTGCCTAAATTTTGTGCTGGAGATTTTATTAATGTACATATACGTACTTACGTACTATGTATAAATTATATTTATGCTGACCTGTCACTTAATATTCCACACAATGTGGAATCTATCACAATTTTGCTATAATTATTTGATAAATCTAAATATTGAAATTTTTATTACTCACTTGGTTGGTTTTTCAATACTACTGTACATTTTTAAAGCAATAATCAGCATACTTGATTTCTAGGAATCATATTACATGTATATTTCCACATGTTTCTTAACAAATTTGGTTCCAAAACTAAAGGTAATAACAGACTGTAGTGCACTGGACTATACTCCATTCTGCATAAATGTGACGCCATAAAATTATATTTCATAACTGAGTGATCATGGCATTTTTTACAATTTTAATCCAAGAATATGAATGATTGTGCTAGCACATCTGTCACATAACCCAAATTAATTTTGCATGATCAATGAAATGAATATCCGCCATCCTCACGTGTATGTCATAATCTCACAAAAGCTTCGCTTGATATTTGAGATACCCCAGTGGGTAAAGGCCCTTGGTTACAACCGACATAAACCGTTCTGGAACGGTTCTCAGAACAGCTTCCATTAATCATCTTCAGAACGGGTTTGGACGCTTCAGCTCGGTGTGGTTACACTGCCTCAGACGACCCCGTCTCATGTTCAGAGTAAGCAGTTCGGCGGTTACACTGGCAACGATGTAACTATATACGCCCCTATCGTGGTCAAATGAACTTACCGGCGACCGCGGTGTTCGGCGTATAGATCTACTTATGCTTTGCTAACTTACTGTGGCTGGACGGTTCGGAACGCTCAGTGTGGTTACACCGCGCTTCGATCACGGTCCCTGAGTAACGGTCTCCAGATCCTCTGGAGGTGGTCCGCGACAAAAATGCTTTCGGAACCGCTTTTGCACACTTTTTGGTCGGTTGTTGGTTAGCACCGCGAGTGAGAACGTTCTGAGACCGTTCTCAGAACGCTATTTGACATCGGTGTAACCGGGTCTTAATGTAACAGGTAGTAGGTCCAAAGAGTCATAAAAGGTTTTATGTTTGAAACGTTTTGACTGGTCATTAAAAACGTTTTCAAACCGTTTAAAACCTAGTTGTAATTTATGGGGTTTTATATAGCAGTTATAACAATAACGTTCACTGGTACAAGTAATCACTTGAGTAACAAAGCATGCAGCAGGGCAGTACTTGTGATTGACAGGCGCTGTCACGCGAGTGGTTAACAATTGTCTCAGCTTTATTGGAAGAGGTATAAAACATAATGTCACCAACTTAGCGCTTAACATCAGACTCCACAACAATTGTATTACAACTGTAATGGTATGGAAAAGTTTAAATTCTGAGGAATAATAATTTTTCTTGCGTCGCATTCCCTGACAGTATAGGGAGCGGCCAACTTGATGTTAACATGGACAGGTTTCAACTTCTCTTCTAACAGATCTTATCATTTTAATCTTCATGTAATGCAATGTGTAGGCTGATGTCTTATAGACTAGTTTTTATGACAGCAACTTGTTGACCTGTCTGGGAGACCTGACAGAAAAAAAAATGTCTGGAATTATAAAGACGTGAGAGAGCTACAGTTAGTCTGTAATAGGTCTGGTGTGTGGCAGTGGAAAACACAGCAGTTGGGTATTTTCAAGATCAAATTGAGGTCTAAAACCGATGTGCCAAGAGGCACTAAAAAGATGGTCATCAACTTATAGTAACATGGTTATTTCCCATATGTGATAAATTAAGGGTTAAAAACGGATTGTTAAAAATTGCCAAACACGTTTTGGCTTTTTAAACGTTCGTGTGAACGTCGTTTAAAACGTTTTGGACTCAGGCCTAACAGAGCCATATTTTGTTTAAAGACGATCGTTTGACAATGTTTCCAATTTAAAATACTTTTGAGCTGCTATAACTAAGCCCTGAAATTAATTGCAGTTCAAAATGCATCATTTAATGGCTCTTAAAAAGCAGATATCAATTAAGTGGATCATTTCAGATTTCTCCCATGGTCTGCTGACAAATTAATTTCATGTACATGTTACGCATATTTTATCTACATATTTTGCTAATGATACCGTAACGTTTTGTGTTATTACGGAGGTGAATTATTTGTTTATTCTTCAAAACAACTACTAACAGAGGCAGTTTGCCAAGTTTTCTATTTTTCTTTATTGTAAAATGTATTTATTTATCATTTTTTATTTTTCTCCGCTGGACGGGGGGGGGAGGGGAAGGGGGGGGGGCATTTCATAATGTCAAACTAAGTCCTAATATAGAATCTTTGATAAAATATGGTGTCAACAAGACTCAATACTTGAGTGTTATCAATCTGAGGAGTGTATGACTTGAAGATAGAAAGGATGTCCTTAGTGTTTCTCTTTTGGAGTATGTATCATCTTTCCAATATTGAACACCCTGGATGGAAAACTGACACATCATACCATATTCCTTTATCTCCTGATAGAAAAGAACATCAATTTTCGGACGAGATATCAATATATTTTTTTTCCCCTATTAACGGTGAAATGCTCCCACCATTAAAACTTCGTATGTTACTATTTTGATGTTGGTGCTTTAAAATTTGATTATCATTTCCCCAAAAGGAGTCAGAATTTTGGTAATTGCATTCATTATAAAGCAACAGGATGATGATCAAATTAGAATACCTAACCCTGCTGAGGCGGTGGCCACCTGCTATAGCAGCCAAACCTACCTCTATTCGACACTGAAAAGACTTATCCCCCTGGAGACAAATTACACCGTGTGCTTAAAAAATGTATCTAGAGCCACCTTTCTACAAGAAGACCACTTTAAGTTGTCCATTGGTGCGCCAACTATAGATACATATAGTTTTCACATTGTAGTGTTGGCACGACTTCAGCATTTTAGAGAGTCGACATATCGCACCATCAATATAGTCGCGACTCGCGACTATTCAGTCGACTATCGGGTGTTCAACGTCTTAGTGTTCCAACTGATTTGGTGGTGTGGGTGCATGGGTGTTCGCAGTCGGAGCTCGCAGTAGAGTCAACGTTACGGCAAACACATGTATGGATTAGCATCGCACGATTATAGACTCGATTCAAGCTACATTTTGGCAGTTCTGAGTTTGATGATAGATATGGCCGATTCACAATGAAAAAACGTAAGCGGAAAGAATTAAAGATGTCTACGTCAAAAGATCAAGCAGGTTACACTCAACAATGCCCATCATTTGCCATGACACAATGATTGGTAGTTCTGTTCAATTTTTAGTTTTTTGACTCAGTTTTTAATACAAATTAACATGTGATAAAAAGTCGACTATTGCGTTCGATAGTCGGAGTCACGGACTCCGATGTAGGCAGTCGCGACTACGACTTTTTGCGAACTTAGATCGTGCAACACTATTTCACAGTACTTAATAATTGATATTTTCTGACTCTGTGGCGTGAGTACACTGTACCATAACTGCATATGCTTCACTTTGGCTATCATGCAATGGCCTACATGTACATGCATGAAGAGTGGTTAGTTACAATAAATCCAGTTACTGGCTACTGCATTTTTTTGTTAAAAAAAAGAAAAGAAAAAAAACTCCTCCCCCTCCTTTCCCCCACATCTTCATTCTGTTATTTACAATTTGAAATTACTCCGCTGGAAAAAACAAAGTGATAAAAATGATGTATTAGTATTATCTTCATTTGAAGCTAAATGATATCAATCACAGGGAATCTTACAAAATTTAAACAAACTCAAAATCTTTTGAAACCTGTAATATATTGCAGTCATTCTAAGTGGGTAAGTATCCTTCGGAAAAATAACAGTTCACTTTGTCCTGCACTTTCACAACCTTGAGTTAAAGAGCTAAACAGATCGTGATTAGTCCATTAACTTTTGAAACACGACTACACTTAACCCATTGAAGACTAATATCTCATCTCAAAGTCCTTGTGGGAAATGCATGTTTAAGCAAAATTAAATTGTCTTCAACAGGTTTAAACCATTAGAGAGGAGGAGTGATTATCTTCAAAAAGGCAGATTTGACAGTAAAATTGCATTGTTTATAGCAGACCTTCTAGTTTTAGGGCCTACATGTTTATTTATTGGTTTTTGTATTATTTGTACGGTAATGAATTACACAATTACATACAGCTACTGATTTGTGCCCAAATGTGCATACATGTTACACCATATTTTCAGGATGTTCAGTCTGTACTTTTTGCCTTCCTGAAGTTCAATTGACATACATGTTTGTACATGTTCATAGACTGACCAGGTGATTGTGTCACTGTGAATAAAATCAATTGGCAAACCCATAAACAGTCAGGTAGCCTTGCTTGGGCTATGTGGTTATGATGTTCTATCTGTTCAATCAGGAGGTCTTGGGTTGATCCCCACCTGTCTGCTGCGGTTTTATCTTTTCATGGTGACTGATCACAGGATGAGTGTTAGGTTGATAAAAGTACTGCAGGAAAGGGCAAAATGTCTTCATTGATTCTCCTTTGTCACATTTGTAGCTAGTTAAGAGCAGGGTTACAGGGGAATGCTGCTGCTCATCCCAGCCAAATAATAAGAATTTGTGGTTAAGAAGAAATGCCACTTTTTCCAAATTTTTTCCTGTATGTTAATGCTTGATGCAAAAATATTACTTCATTTCGCACTTGTCTGTATTATTTTTCTTGAAAACATACAATATTCTTAACATTATCATCATAAAAGCTAATAAAAATAGTATGAGTGTAATTACCGTACCATTATTGATAAGCATCTACATGTACTTATTTACGGGTATTACATGACATAAACTATACCCACGCCACAGTCATTAATGGTTTATACGAATTAATGATGTGCCTGTCTGAATGAAAAGATGATGGATTACCGATAGTTTTACTTGGTTTTAAAGAGCATCATATTTAAATGTTTCAATTTTAAATGTTTCCATTAAATGTTTCCATTTTTTAAAAAAAAATGTGAGCCTGCATGTTCATAATTTCTAAAAGTGAAGCCCTGAAAAAGTTACAGTACTTTAAAAAAAGCAAAAATCAATGAGAGATCATCTCCCAGTTTTCCCATAGACTTGCTTGTGTTGGCAGAATTTATCAGCCGAGAATAATTATGTGCAAAATTTTCTATCTATAAATAAATTTTTTTTTACCCCCAAAAAGTGACAGCATAACTGTTTGAACTTTTCTGATGTTCTAAGGATGTTTTTCAAACAGATAGCCAAGTTTGACAATTTTTTAAAACAGGTCTTCCTACAATGTTACCAAGAGTGGTCTTGTCAGGTAAGAGGCGACAGTTTTTTGAAACAAACTGAATTATGGCAACACTAATCCAATGGTCTTGTTCTTTGTTAATTCTGTTCTCCTGTTCAGTCATGACTTTGATGTGGCAGCAGTTGTCAAACCGTGGACAATTTTGATGCCTGACTTCACTTGACGTCGGAGGAGGGTTGCTCTGGAGGGTTTCTACAGCGGGGTAGCTGCCCACCCCGTACTCTGCCAAGACTGAAACTCTTCCATGGATTCCTGCCAGCAAGGCAGAGGGCTGGAAGGAGAAAAGTACTTTCCACCTTGGCTTCCAACGTTAAGTTTTAGGATCAGGTTATTATCGATTGGCAGGCTCACTTATTTGGGATAAATTATGTTAAATCATGCGATTGGTAAAGGTTGAACTTTATTAAAACTAGGATCAGGTGTCTATCTTTGGAGTGTCACTGGTTTGGGCATAAATGATCAAATTCATTTTATGTTTATGTTAATGTTGAAAATTACTTTAAAAATAGTCTAAAACTTTATCAAACAGATTTCTTTTTTGGCAAACGTACATCAGCCTGAGGGAGATCGCACACCCTTTGCTTTTCTGTTTGCAAAATTTGTCGTTTGCAACTTTGGAAATTGTGGAAAACAAGAGTGATAAATGAATTGATTGATATTTATCTTATTTATTAGTAATCACATAAATACCAAGATTAAAAAGAAGAGTCAACAAGCTTCGGTCTTTCAAACCTGCGTGTCTTGACCTGTAGTATATTCTATGCCTCTAGAGGATCCTTGAGAAAAAAAATTAATTGGTCCTTCTGCTCTGCACTTCACAACTTGAATGAGACTTTGAAAAGTGATACTTAAATCAACCATTATTGGGAGAGTGATTCATTTGCTTCAAAAGTGCTGGCACTCCGGTGTGCCATGGAGAATGTGATCTGAACAAGTTCTAAATTTCAGAGTTTTATGAAAGACAATAAAGTGATGGTGTTGTACACTTTTGATCAACAAACTCTTCATTCCTTCTTCAAGCAAAGTAAGCATTTATGACACCAGACATGCGGTCAGAAAACCAATATCTAAAATTATTTGAAATAACACATTTGCAATTTTTATCATCATTTTCAAGCTGTTTACAGATCGTCAAAATTGTTACTAATACATACATGTTATGTATGCAAATAAATGTATAGATAATTATGAATAAGTAAATAATTATAAAGCATTTGGAAAATACATGAATTTAATAAATTTAGAAAATATGAAAATAATTTAAATATAGGAATGAATGAAATTAATAAAGATAAATAAATTAAAAATAATAAAATTAAAGGCGCAACAAAATAAATGAAAGAAAATTAAATTGAATTAAAATGCCCATATGTTACCCTACATATGTTTTGCTCATTTCATATGATTATGCATGTTTCATGTCTGTAATCTTTGTTTCTCCCTACAGCAAGGACTCTCGTCTCAAGCGAGCCCGGCAGTTGCCTCTTTCAGACTCAAGGAAACCAAGCAGGTAATGTGATACATTAGGACCCAGACTTTTTCCTTCACAAATTGAAACTTGCTTGATTCATTTCCTCTGGCCACTGTCTTACCATTGTATCAGTCAGGCTGACTGCTCTGATAACATGATTGTAAAGATTTTGAAAACTCACATCTGTCCAATGTTGGTAAAGTATAAAAAATGGTCTATACTGATACTTTCCTGCTGCGGATGCTGCCTATTTACTACTATTACTGCTTCTTTCCTTACTCCTACGAACCACTACTACCCAATACTTCTACTACAACAACAAACTACTACTATAATACTTATACTACTACTACTCTACTTTTGCTGTACTACTACTTTTGCTGCTACTACTATATGTACTACTAATGTACTATTACTACTACTACCTACTGATTGATATTAACCAAATGTGCTGAGTCGCAATCTGCCCACCAATTATACACATAAAGTCCATAGAGGTTTGATCCTCTGGCACATTAAAGACTTCAATGTATTCTACTACTTGGGCATGTACTACTACTTATTCTACTAAATACTTTCTACTACTACTTAACTGCATGCCGCCTACTTCTACTACAATTACTACTACTACTAACTACTACTACTATACTACTTACTACTACTACTAACTACTACTATTACTACTATTACTACTATTAACTACTTCACTACTACTATTACTACTGCTATTTCAAAGTACCACTTCTGTCTACTATTACTACCATCTTCCAGTGTTTTTTTTCTATAGTTACTTTTAATAGATTTACTTCAGATTATTTATCACTGTATTTTTAACAGCGTTCAAC
Organism: Eucidaris tribuloides; assembly: GCA_001188425.1. Classification (NCBI taxonomy): domain Eukaryota; kingdom Metazoa; phylum Echinodermata; class Echinoidea; order Cidaroida; family Cidaridae; genus Eucidaris; species Eucidaris tribuloides. The sequence continues at coordinate 34,484 of JZLH01S0238271.1, read as the reverse complement.
GAAGCAACTTTGTTGCCATGTTTATGAACGTGCCCCTCAGAATAACTTGCGGGAAAAGGGTTACCGGGTAGGGTTGTTTCTTATAAAGACAACGGATACCCAATATATCTTCAAACTTAATTCCTGGCTCAATCATCCCATTGAAGGGCTTACAGTTGTAGTTTTGTGTTTGCTTTAATATGATGTTGTGAATCCTGTTTTACATCACCTTTCTTGAACCTGTCTTTAGTGCCTTGTCTGGTTTATTGTGATGTAATATTCTCTTTATGTACCTCTTGACAGGCAATTACATGTACAGTTCATATTACAGCGTACACCTGTTTACTCGGAATATCTAATACATAATGATGCACCGTTGGTTCACTGTAGAATGAAGTGAAATCTTAGTTTGGACTCTAATTATACAAGAAACACTGATGCCTAACAAAATAAGATATAAAAACAATTTTCCAGTCCCAGAGTTTGAAATTTTTTCCTCATATTTTATTAGTTTGTTGCAACCCTGATTCAACAAATTTCAATATTAATAAGTTAATTGTCCTAATCCCAAGGCGGTTTGTTATAACGAGGGTCCACCTGTATCAATTTTCGTCACCCTGCAGCTTACTTACTGTTTGAGGCAATAGTATGATGAATTATGATATTAGTGAAGCTAAGGAATAATGATCAGAGATAATGTGAGATTTGTATTTTTAATGAAGAAGTATGCACTTCACCAACAGTCACATGTAATTTGGTACGATGTATGTACATGTCCATGGCTCGGAACAGTATTATTCTATACTACTGCCATGAAATACAATTGAAACCCTGATCAATTCAACAGCGATGCTGAGTTTTTCGAGACATGGGTGTTTCAAATGCAATGTCACTTTCAGTGTGGATAGCATTTAATGATTCGATGGGGTTGTGCTGTTAAATTACGTGGTATTGGCCAACAACCCAAACATACAAAATGTACCTTGTTTGAATGGGAGAGATACAGTTTCAGGTCTGTGGGTCTACAGTGATGTTTAACCCCTTTGGGATGACAGGCTTGTACAGAATCCTGAGCTGAGAACTAATAACTTTTTTAGTCAAACTTTTATAATAAAGTGTATTGGTTGATACTGCTCAATGTTTTCTTCCCCAAAATTACACCATTTCTGACAACTGAAATTTGAAGAAAAAGAAACGTTTTATTTTTTCGCGAAAAGCCTGAGGTACCGTGTTTTACAAACTACTGATGGTCATTGATGACAGTTGACACTTGACACTTGAACAGTCTTCGATAAAAGCCAGTCCTTCTTGTGATTGGTGTGCACATGTTGATTTCTTTGATGTTGATGATCAAATCCAAGCTTTATGTGAAATAGTTTCCTGATATGGATTATTTCTTGGATTTTTAAGCTTTCTTAGAGTTTTGGTCTCCTTTTTAATCTCACATGAAATTAGAATTGTTTTATAGAAGATTAAATGAATAATTAAATTGGAGTGCATGCCTTCACAAATCAAACTTTAAAGGAAATTTGTGGATGTTTATTATCAATTTACTGAATGATTTTGCTTAAGTTTACCATTTTCACAACATACAAGCATCCATATTCATGTTTGAGCCATTCTGCACTGGTATTGTACACTCATAAGAAACACGTGTGTTGATTTAAATGGAGATTATTTCCACCAATCTAGTACCCAATAACACCAAACAGCAGTACGGAAGTTTTAACACAGGTTAACAGGCGAGCCGATAGAGAAATAGTGTTCTAACATCAAAAAATCATTGGAAATTAGAGAAGGAGAATGGATTACGCGGAGGTTGGTAGCTAAGCTTCAGCTAATATTCTTGTTATAACAACATTTATTCCCCATTAGTTTTTATCTCCACAAATATATTTGATGTGTTGAACAGTATTCTCTCAAGGTATTCTCAAATTAATTACAACAGCATTACTCACTGCATTTGTTGCCCTCTGTGTCACGAGGGGAATCATGTGGCTCAGATTTTTTTAACTGTGGTAAATGTTAGCCAATACCTTTAATGAGTTGTAATGCGAGTACAACACTGGAAAAATTTGTGTTGTATAGCAACAGCCAACAGGTAGCTGATTATAGAGTTTTAATGTGTTACATCATTGACACATAATTATAATTACATTATATATCAGCAATTACGATGTGAGTATATGTTTGTTTGTGTCTGTGTGTGTTTGCGTGTGTCTGAGTGTGTTTAATTTTTATAAGCATACAATAAAGTTACATAGGATGTTTGCAAATTTGCAATTGACTGAAAGTATCAGAATAATTGTGAATTTGACAGCAATTAATGGAAAATAATTTTCAAAATACAGTGCACTCTCGTTATAAAGAAGTCCTTGGGACCCATGATATTTGTTCTTTATAACAAAATTTCTCTATATCAGGGTTGCAAAAACAATAAAATACAAAGGAACTCCAAGATATGGGAACAGAGATTTTACAGCTTTATAATGAAATTTTGTTATATCAGTGTTCTTTATTATGAGAGTGTACTGTATACATAATCACAGATGTCACATCAATTTGGTAGAGGACCATGTCAAACAAATGTCAAGTACAGTATACAAAATTTGTTGTTGGAAGAAATTTACTTTATCTTTTTTGTTGTCTAATCTTTTCATTAAATATGTGTACATGTATGTGATAGTTAATTTATTGCCTTTATGTGATTTGCTCTGCTAGAGAACTTATTTTCACAAGGCCCCTGTTCTTTCTATCAAGTTCTTGTTTTCATTCCACACTGGCACAGTTATTAATTGTACTAATTCTGCATACTGCACATGATAGCTGATAGTTGTGTTTAAAT
>JZLH01S0238271.1:8172-18990 GCA_001188425.1 Eucidaris tribuloides | reverse complement strand
AAATTAAGTCAAAATTATCAGGTTTCCCAGCCAAAATTGACAAAGCCAGATATAACTAGAAAAGTTCGACTGCACGCAGTCGATGGGTATGCCTCCGCCCAGTGCGCCCACTATGTTGGAGCTAACAACCTAATTATATCAACAGTTAGCACTCCTAACTGAAGTTATAAGTTTGACACAAAGTTCATTGACCTTTGACCCTTGACCCTGACCGTTGACTCCTGTGACTCTACCAAAATATTTGTCTTTTGGTTTTGAACCTAACCGCCAAATTACAGCAACGGTGAGCACCCTTTACTGAACTTATAGGCAGAAAATAGCATTTTGGGACAAAGTTCATTGACCTTTGACACTTGACCTTGACCTTTGACCCCAGTGACTCTCCCAAAATATTTGTCTTTTGGTTTTAAACCTAACCACCAAATTACAACAACAGTGAACACTCGTTACTGAACTTATAGGCAGAAAATGGAATTTTAGGACAAAGTTCATTGACCTTTGACCCTTGACCTTTGACCCCTGTGACTCTACCAAAATATTTATCTTTTGGTTTTGAATCTAACCACCAAATTAAATCAACAGTGAGCACTCCTAACTGAAGTTATAGGCCGAAAATGAGATTTTGGGGCAAAGGTCATTGACCTTTGACCCTTAACCTTGACATTTGACACCTGTGACTCTACCAAAATATTGTCTTTTGAAAATATTGTCTTTTGTTTTCTAACCTAACCACCAAATTATATCAACAGTGAGCACTCCTAACTGGAGTTATAGGCAGAAAATGGCATTTTAGGACAAAGTTCATTGACCATTGACCTTTGACCCTTGACAGATTTGTCCCAAAATCTAATCAATTCATCCTTGCCTAGTGGTCTACCTTTGGTCCAAGTATCATCAAAATCCCTCCAGCGGTACTTCAGTAATCTTGTTCACAAGAAAGTGTGGACGCATGGACGTACGGACCCATGGACCCACGGACGTACGGACGTACGGACGTACGGACGGACAACCCGAAAACATAATGCCTCCGGCTCCCTTACGGGGCGGAGGCATAATAAAAATGAATAAATAAATAAATCAACTGAACACAGTACTTATCTTCTATTGATTTATAGATTTGAAAAGTTTAGGGAATGTTTGATTTCACAAAATAGGACTGTGATTTTGTGATTTCAGAAATATGCCTGCATTTTCTATTCATTTCCCTTGTCCAGATGCTATTTTTATAGATCCAGTTGCAATTTTTATGTCAGTTGGTGCAAAAATATCACAAATGAGTTTGAAGTACTTTCAATGAGATGATATGATTTAAATTTTGTTTTTGTTTTGGTTTTGTTTTTTCTTTTGGGGGGGGGAGGAATGAGACGTTTGTGGTTAAATCATTTTCTTTTAATTGAAACATTTTTATTAACTCTTAACGTGCCACGGAAATTACATCTCTACGGAGATTGTGTGTATTGTGTGGTGCAGATTTGCGACTTTGGCACGTTAAGAGTTAAGAATTGACCTACACATTGCCCTTATAGGTGGGAAAAGGGGTTGATATGACAGAATTTTAATCAGTACATCATTTTTTCTAAATTCTACACCTTTGATTTGTCATTTTTTTAAAACAACAAATGGGAACACTCATTTCTTGATTTTTTGACCATCATTTTCATCACGTCCAATGCTTTTTGCATTTCTTTGTTAAAAAAAAAAAAAAACATTAATCATGATTACGGTTAGTTAAATATCGATTTAAATCACTTTCAGATGTCAATCCATTAACCCTTGTGATAGAAATTGATACTGTACTATTCTACTATTCCTTTGTAACCTAGATCTAATCTTCAGCCGTGACAGATGAATGTGACACAAACATTTTTTTCGAAGAAAAAAATACCATTTAACAACAACAATAGCACATTAGTGCTCAATTTGATATTCTGTCATGAAAACAGGTTGTTTGAGAGTAATTAACTGGTTAACCACAAACCTGTTGTTTTAGACAGGTTATCCGTTTTGACAATACAATACAGCACAAGCTCTTACCCGTTTCTCTGGTAGAGGGGGCACCACTACATGTGAATAGGTCACAACCAGGTAGTTCCTGAGCAGCTCAAACTCACTGTACCTTCTCCATAGCGTGGAGGAACCCGTGGTGAATTTAGACAGATTGGAATCCTCTTTGGTTCTACTGTAATTGTAATAATCATGAACAAGAAACAAAGCAAACTAATTTAATTCATACAAAGACAAGATTATGTCCTGCTGTTGTATATTGTTTTATCACTCTGTATATATACATGTACTTAATTACTTTAATTACTGAAATACTATCTTTCAACATACTAATTGCACAAAATATTTGGTCATCACAAACCTATTAAAGGCAAGGTCCACCCTGAGGTCAAGTTTGTTTTAATAAAAGCAGAACAATGCGAGAAACATATTAATGAAAGTTTGGCGAAAATCCACCAAAGAATAGCGGAGTTACATGTATGAACTTTCAAAGTTTTAAATTTGTGACGTCACATGCAAGCAGCTCCCCCATTGTCATGTAACATAAATTTCATAAAGTGCCATTTTCTCAGAAAATTGAAAATGATGTTACCTGTGCATTCAATATACAATCACATGTTATATAGTGCTATTAAATGCTAATGATTCACTATCATTTCAGATTATCAATCATGAACAGCATTAAAAGGTACATCAAGGAACTTTACTAAATGATGTTGGGTGGGGTACAGTAGTAATAACCCTATAAATGAAAAAGTAAACTTGATCCCTGTCAACACGCTGCTGACACTGGTGTTCCTCTCATTCATTATCATGCTGCTGTAGAGCTCCACAGCCCACAGTGCACTTGTGAATGTAGCCACTGGAAATTGCTCTGTAACTAAGTGCACACGCATGCAAAGCTACTAAATGAATGCCACGATTCTCTCTTTTATCATGAACAGATAGATATACATGTATGGATAGACCGTGTTAGTAAGTCCATGGATAGACAACCACAAAACATAATGCATCCAGCTTCCTTCGGGACAGAGGCATGAGAACTTCTTTACCTTGTTTCTACTAAATATACTGTGAAGACATCTTTCATGCCCATAGCACTGGTGCCTGTCCTTTTCTCTTGCTCCGTGACATTGATATCCACCACTTCTAGTAGCGTGCCCTCCTGTGAGAAAAGAAGAAGAAAACAAAAATACATACAAAAATAAGCACATCTTATGTTGTGTTTTGTGCAAGGAGAGGGAGGGGGTTCAAATGAAACATAAATTACTGGTCATGAAATCAAATGAGAACCAGATCATTGAGATCAAGACCAAGCCCTTCCTTCTAAGACCAACATACATGTACCCTCTTCCAATACTGGCACCATCTCTTTTGAGACTGCGCTAACAGCTACATGTATTTAGAGCCATGTCATGACCGAGACCTTGAATATGAAAGCATTATTTTAATTTTTCAAAAATCAGAAAATAGATGGTAACTTTGCACTTTCATGTAGTCTCTTCCATTCACACATGTATGCACACATACATACATGTACATACATGTATATGCATGCACATGCATAAACATACGTGTACATGTATATGCATAAACATACATGTGTATGGTATATATTCTGTCAACCTAGTACCCAGTATAAACAGATGTATTGCATAAATTACACAAAAGATACATGTACATTTTACGTACATTTTACAAAGATATGAACTGGCTCAAGCATATATGGTAGCATGATACAGTACACTACTTTACCTCCAAGCTTTGTAATCTGATGATTATCCCACTAATTGAAATAAAGTTTAACATTAAAGGCAAGGTTCACCCTGACGGCAAGTTGGTTTCTATAACAGGAGAACAATGAAAGTAACGTATTAAAGGTTTGACGAAAATTCATCAAAGAATAACAGAGTTATAGAATTTTAAAGTAATAAATTTGTGATGTCACATGCGAGCAGCTCCCCATATGTCTTGTGATATATCTTCCATAAAGTGCGGTTTTCTGAGAAATTTGAAAATGATTTTACCTGTGCATTCAATATATTATCAGAAACATTATTTCATACAGGCTTCTACACGTATGAAAGAAAAACCCATTCAATTATTATAAACCATTAGAAAATGACAATCTATGGAATTTATATTACATGACATATAGGGAGCTGCTCGCATATTACATCACAAAATTGAAACTTTGAAACTTCATAACTCTGTTATTCTTTGATGGATTTTCGCCAAACTTTCATACGTTTCTCTCATTTTTCTGCTTTAAATAAAATCAATTTGATGTCAGGGTGAACCTTGCCTTTAACTTGATGAACAATTAGTTTGGAGATTATGTCAGTATTCTTATTTCAAGACCCCTCGTAAACAATTCATCACAGACCTTGAAATAGCAACAAATTGGAGTCCTCCTATCATACATGTATGTACATGGGTCCGAGCCAAAAATAGTAAACCTAGAAGCTAAATTTTCAAATTGAAATTTATGTGGACACTTGTATATCATATGAAAGCAGAGAATCTGTAGTTTATGGAAAAGTATGAGTCCTGTTATGATCACGTTCCAATTTCTCGTAAAATTGCATTTGAAATGAGAAGAGCGCCCTCATGGCGCGACGGGACGGAAATAATATAATTTGATAAAACAAAACAAAAAAAGAATATTTTGAAGATTTAAGTTTACAGATGGAATGCCCTATGAAATAGTATTTATTCACTAATATTGGTATTGGTATGTGTTTTGCATATTTGGGTTAAACAATCAACTTTTTGGTCAAAAAATGGATTTTGGCCTATTTGAGTGCAATAATTTTAGATTTTTTTCTAGTAAAATGGAGTTTATCTGTTAAGTTCCTCCAAACTATCAATGAATTAGTGTCTTAACATCCCTGTGCCATCAAAATTATATTTTTCTCAATTTTAGGAAAAATATGTATTTTTAACTTTTTTTCCGTCCCGTCGCGTTTTGGGGTTTTAGCTCTATTTGAGAAGTTGGAATTTGATGTTATTTCCTGATGTACATGTAACAAAGAATGAGAATAGACAAAATGAAAAATGTCTATTAACTTATCAACTTGACACCAAAACAATAACTCTACAGCAAATTAAAGGCTGACAACCAGTCCGTTGCCATGGTAACAGTACAATAACTTACCATGTTTGGTAGAAATATTGAGAAATTATGTCTTTTTGTTGCAGTTCTAGTTCAGTTAATAGGTTATATATTTTATGTTCCATGGTGTTTGATAAATATGAGTCAAAACATTACTTACACACAATAAACAAAAATTAAAACCTATTTGTTTTGTTTCTTTTTAAAAAAAATGATGATGAAATGTCAAATTCCGTCCCGTCGCGCGACGGGACGGAATTTGACACGTGTACAAAACGAATGGGGATTTTGTCAAAGTGGTCATTAAAAATTTTTAGTGACATTACAGGATAACTTATTCAATCCCATTACATTTGACAGGGACAAAGACCAATATTTTGCTAAAAGGAAGAAGCTAAAAACAAAAACAGAACTTTTGATCAAAATCTCCATTTGTTTAATACATGATACAAAACTTCCGTCCCGTCGCATTCCGTCCCGTCGCGCGACACCAGTTAATAATTTTTTTCAAAAAAAGATATGTGGTGGGATGAGACCTTAACTTTATATGTGTAAGTCATCCACATAGAAGTAGCTTCCAACATAATAAGGCATGGTCAGTGTTGGTCATTTACTTTGATAGAATGTAACTCTCAATAAGGTTCACAATTATACATGATTCTATCATTCCGTCCCATCGCGCCAATAGAAAAAGTTGTTGCCTTGGAAACAGAATGGTTGTCAACATGTTTTTATTGTGATTCTTTTCTTTGATTGAAAGTTAATATGTGTGTACCAATATTTAGCATATAACATTTTCATTTTATGAAATATAGGAGAAAATCTCTATCCATTCCGTCCTGTCGCGTTTCTCTGATTTTTGGCTCAGACCCACATATGTAAATGTATGTTACAAAAATACAGATCCAGTGTATGAAGTACAGGTACATGTACATGTACATGTACATGCAGTCTGTACATGATCATACAGTATCAAATCTTCACTTCAAAATTTGCCTAACTAATTAATTCTACAGACGTCGACAGAGGGTGAGGCCATTTGACACCTACGGTGTGCACACTACACGCTGGTAATGAAGAGTAATTAGGAAGAACATATTAGTCTACTCAAATGACTGCAGTTGCATTTACTAGTATTCATCAAGTGTACGTGCATGTTCATGTAATGTGTGTTTTTTTGTCTGATCTGTGGTTCACTGTCACAGCGGATGTATGAACACCATATTTCACCAAGAGACACAACCAATTACTATTTATTTTGGACTTACTGTGTGTAGATCTAGGCTATTTTCCACTTGCCCCAAGTATTAATTGTTTATTCATTCATATCTTGCCAGTGGCAGCATAAAAATTTTCAAACTTTTGTATTCTAGGGTGTTTATTTGTCCATTCAAACACTACTATGTAGTTCAGATCAAAGTTTGACAATTTTTTTAATTGAAGCTCCACAATGTTAGCCTATCACTTTAATGAAGGTTTGGTGAAAATCCATCAGAAAATTACACAGAGTTATGAATTTTTAAAATTTTAATTTTGTGAAGTTAGATGTGAGCACCTCCCAATTTGTCATGTAATATACATTGTAAATTCCATAAATGCCATTTTCTCATAAAATTAAAAATGATTTCACCTGTGCATTCAATATATGATCAGAAACATTATTTCATACATGCTTCTATAACAAAACATAAAATTATCATGAATTAAAAATAATGGAACTTATATTACATGACATGGGGTGTAGGTGCTCAAATGTGACATCATACACAAGCCTTTTGCTAACCGAAGGCACCGAAGGCAATTGCCATCGGTGCTCCCCCCCCCCCCCATCGTCGTGCTGCCCCTGAAAATCAAGGTTCATTTTTCAATGAAACCTAGGCAATTTTTCAAGTGCCCTTCAAAAAATGCCTTGCCCTTTCCATGGCTTAGCAAAAGGCTTGATCATACATAATACATTAAAATTACAACCTCAAAAATTCATGACTCTGTTATTCTTTGGTGGATTTTCACCAAACTTTTGTTAATATATTACTCTCATTTTTCTGCTTTTACTAACCAACTTGACGTCAGGATGGACTGTACAGTGTTTCCCACAAAAAAGGAAACCGGATTTCATGGCAAAAATATTATAATAAATAATTTCTTCAATGAATTAGGTATCATTGTAAAGCTCCGTTCCTCTTCTTTCATTTGATACATGACTTATCATTAATCGTTCACGAATTATTGAATTAAAACAATGGATATTGGTGCTACCAAAATTTCATTTGCAAGCGCATATTCCATCTTTGAGTCCATTTTCATGGTAGTAAATTAATTATTTTTAAGAAACAAAAGCCTGACATAAAAATCATAATTTCTTCTTTTATCTGACACCTCATGCGTAAAAAATGAATAATGTATGCCAGAGAATAATCAAAATTAAAACATGCCTGTTTTAGCGTGATTTTCAAAATTAATAGATTTTGAGCAATTAGAAGCAAGCTGAACAAAAAGGCTCACACATGGCTGACTTCACACAATATCTTGCTCGGGGCACAACAATAGGCTCCAAATCATGTTCGCAAAGGTAATTTCTTGGTTGCTGGCTGCAAAATCCAGAAAACAGGGTTAATGAATGCATTTTGAAACATTTCTGAAAAAAAGCATAATTTCACATTGTAATTTCTCACTATTGTAATGCTTATTTTTCACAAATCGTCGCGTCAGCGCAAGAACACCCTTAGACGCGCTTGATTAAAAAACCCGTCAGTGCAGAAAGGCCCTTATGGGACACGCGCGTCAGTGCAGAAAGGCCCTTATGGAACACGCGCGTCAGTGCAGAAAGGCCCTTATGGAACACGCGCGTCAGTGCAGAAAGGCCCTTATGGAACACGCGCGTCAGTGCAGAAAGGCCCTTACAGGAACATGTGCGCATGTATACTAACGGCATTCTACTGCGGTCATGCGCGTGTTCCGTTACGGCCTTTGCACAATGACTCGCACGTTCCATAAGGGCCCGGTAAGGGCCTTTCTGCACTGACGGGTTTTTTAATCAAGCGCGTCTAAGGGCGTTCTTGCGCTGACGCGACGAAATGTGGTATCATATGAAAGAAGATAAAATCGGCTTTTCAATGATGTCCTTCAATGTCGAAGATATTCTGAATACATTCAAGCATGACAGTTTGAATTTCAGATTCGCTCGTGCAAATGATTTTATGACTGTGTCCATTCTTTTTGTCTTTGCTCAGCCATGCGTGAATGGGAATCTCTGTGACCGGTATCAAATTAAAGAAGAGAAAATATGCTTTCCAACCACGTATGATTTTCTTTTCATACTTGTTATTAAAGGTGAGTGACATGATTGGGAACACTTGAAAATGCCTCAAGAACCAAATGAGTTGAAATATATACACTAGCAGGAGTGGATCTCCCACCTGGGAGGATTTGTCTTTAATTTGTTTACCTAAGGAGAATCAAGCATAAACATAGGAGTATCGTAATTTTATCCGGGGACGATAAAAATAAGCCCCATAGAGAGTCACACAGCAGGTTTCCGTGATACGAGTGATATTGACATTGTCTATTTTAGAATGAGTCAACGTTTGACTACAAGATTTTCACAGGAGAATCCTTGCATAGTTAACTGGATTCTAGAGTAGTTTCAGCCCAAGTTGTGGACTACCCCCAATCATGTCATTTACCTTTAAAATATAAAAATATTTTCATCAATCTCGGTTTCCTTTTTTCTGGGACGCACTGTACATGTAGATTTTGTTGTTGTCCTGCCATCACAATATACAAAGTTTACATCATCTGCCCCAGTAAGCACGATGGTTCGAGTAAAGATTTTGCTAAAAAGTACAGTGTATTGCTGTTTTCAACTAATCTGTTCTGTACAAAATTTTCACTTTCAGAGTAATGTACTTTTACACCATTTTATTCATAGTGGAAATTAAGTTGCTCTACAATTATTCAATTTTATCTTTAAGCTTTTATGGAAAGAAAGTGAATCCAATCACTGAATTTAGACACTTAATTTAATTATCTCATGGTCCAACTCTTTTAAACAATGGATCTAACCTGAAATCACCTGTTGCACACTCTGGTAATTACAGTCAAGTGGGTATTACAAATAGTGTTGGGACTAAAGACAACAGATCCACGCCCAGAACAAACAAATCAGCTGAGGTCAAGATATGCATCACAAGCAAAGTAAATTGTACCACAGCTGTGTAACATCACCAAGTTGAATGGCTACCCCATTCATGTGTTTGGACAATGGACGTTACAGGTGCCACTTCTGGTCGGACATCAATAACTCGAATTTTGTGCATAGATTACAAGATAAAAATTGTCAAGTACATGTACATGCACACAACTGTGCAAAACTGGGCAAAGCTTATTCCAACTACATGTATCAAACTTTCCCTACAGATGTTTAGTGACTCTATTTCACATTCTAAAAAAAATAATTATTGAAAGTTTGAGCAATTTGGTTTTGAAAACCTTTCAAGAGATCCCATTTCCCACAAATTTGAAAAAATCAGCACAGTACTGTATGTGTGTTGTACATACATGTATATCCGTGGTATGTACATGTACATGTATTCCGATCAACTGTCCATTGACAGGAATGTTCACTTACATGTAGCTATTAGCAAGGAATATGACCTACAGAAGGTTTACATTATTCTTCATGTAGATTTTAGATTCATAATAGCCATGACAACTTGAGAAACAAGATGAGGAAATTCTCTTTTCATAAAATATGAAAATTTGTGAAAATATGTTCAAAATCATTGAGCTCATCTGCTACAACATCACAGATTTTAGCAGCATTGTAAGCACATGTAGCGTACATGTACTTTGTGCAACATGTCCCTCTTATCAAATAGTTGTTGATCAAACAGTTTACATTATATACCTCATTATAAGAATGTTAGCTAATGCTTTCATCTAATTGTTTGAAAGTCTGGTCATAATTTTAGCCATGCCTGGCCAGGGGCACTGAGCGGTTAATAGTCATCGGTCAATAGTCGTTTTTAATAGTCATTTTTCAACAGCAGTCAAATGTTGTTGCGATTCCCGATTTGTGCGAGCGCAGACACCGTATTCGCAGTGCGATAAAATTATTGATTGCTAACTTTAGGTTGCTACGCGTGGAGACGATCCAACGTTCTTCTCGACTTCGAGCTCCGTTTGTTTGCCCATTCTTCGTTTATTTACTTTATTTTATATTTCTGAGGAGACAGTAAAGGTGGAGAGCCTCTTCAGAGATTGAGATTCTAACTTTCGGATGTCACATAGCGTAAGTTGATGTCTCGCCTGTTGTTGTTTGTGTTGACTTCAACTTTTTACCGTAGGCCTAACAGTAACACTAACAACAGTTACCGTACGTGATCCGTCGCTTTTCACATCGTGAAAGCCTGCGATAGCGCAGCGCAGCTAGCCTGCAAGTAATAATGTTGTGCAATTGCGGAGCCGGTGTCTGATCTACAAAAAAATGACCCTTTTCGGTATATAAAATATATAGTGACTGCCTTAATATTCGAGGCAAGTTGTTTCTAAAGGCTCTCGGGGGCCTTTCATCTTGCTATGACCCCTCGGCAAGCCTCGGGGTCATAGCAAGAATGAAGGCCCCCTTGAGCTTTAGAAACAACTTAGACCCGATTTACACCAAGCTTTTAGGCCGGCCTAAAGCTTGGTGTAAATGCAAA
>JZLH01S0238224.1:5018-16890 GCA_001188425.1 Eucidaris tribuloides | reverse complement strand
TGACATAAGACATTGAAACTATCAATCATTATTAATATGATTTGCCCACATATATAACATGTAAGCTTCAATGAATTCTCAGTTAAAATTTACAGTTTTGAGAATTTTATTTGAGTCAATGCTGAAGGCTTTATACCAGGGTACAGTACTTATTTTTTATTCTGCGTTCCAATGAAGCGCACGTAAGCCTAATTATACATATAATAACAAAGTTAATAACAGCTACGCAATCGGCATCACAAGTACAATATACTGTTACAGTTAGAAATTATAATAACACGCTATGGCAAGAGTGTATCCAGAAATATCATCCCCCCCCCCCCCACCTCCCATGACTGACATCAATCCAGTGAATGCTATGGCGTCACATGACATCTTAAAAAAGATTTGAACGGAGAGTCCGCCCTGGTATCAAGTTGGTTTTAATTAAATTCAGAGATATACGAGAAACATATTTATGAAAGTTGGGTAAAAATCGACCACAGAGTTATAAAGTTATTTTTTTCACATGCGGGCAGTTCCCCATATGTGATGTAATAAAAATTCCATAAATTGCCACATTTTAATGATTCATGATAATTGAATAGTTTTTAAGAACAACAAGTTGAAGCTTCTACCAACCTATATTGTTGACCTGACGAGCTTTCGTCCGGCACCTGTGGACTTTTTCAAGCCAACTGAATTGGATCCTCGTTGCAAAAGTCCACAGGTGCTGGACGAAAGCTCGTCAGCTCAACAGTAAAGGTTGGAAGAAGCTTCAACTTGTTCTTCTTATATGTTACTCCCCAACCGATGAAAGTTTTTTGTGAATAGTTTTTTTTTCTTAGAAGCATTTGAGAAATAATGTTTTTTGATTATAAATTGGTCAAAATCAATTTTCAGATGGCACTTTCCGGAATTTCTATTACATGACAAGTAGGGGAGCCGCTCAATGTACATCACAAATCTAAAATTTTAGGAAGTGTATATATTCGCCGCAGCAGCCGCGACCGAAACATTTTTTCATGTCGATCCCTATGCCAGTAGCCAATCAGAAAGGAGTTTACAAGGGAGTGTTACTCCCACGAAGTAAGTAGGCGGGTTAAATTCATGCGTTGTACGCTGTACGCACGGTTGCCTACGTTTACATGTACATGAGCATTGATCGCGAGGGATTTAGCGGCTCCGAAAATCCTACAAAATTGGCGTCCAGATTCGAATCGTAGATGTGTTTACGTTTTCAGTATGTTTCGCCATAATATTATTATTCTATTGTACATTAAATGACATACTATAACAGCATTCCCAAAGTTAAAAGGTCACCTTTCAAGCCACTGGCGGTGGCTTAGCCGGCGTACTGTGATTAGCTATGCTACAGATACCCCGAAATTGGTCACATTTCCATTGCGGATATAGTCATGGGTGTCTATATAAGTCAGGAATCAAATGACAGACCTTAAAACATGAAATCTCAAAGAATCCATATTACTGCGATGAATTAGACAAAAACAATCTACACAAAAAATGACAGGTAGTGTTGGCATTCGCGAGAATCATCGCAGGTTGGAGACGAATGCGGTTATCGCAGTGTTTTATTTTCTCTTGCATTCCCGCAATTTGTCACAACTTACTGTGTTATGTGGCCTAAGCAAAGCTATACGAGACTACTACGCCATCTACTGGAAATAAACAAACAATATGTTGCCCTGGGTGATTGAATGATTCTTCCAGCCAAACCTGGACAAAGTTTTTTAAGACAATGGGCAGAATTTGAATAAAGTTAAATTGAAATTGTTGAAGCAATGAGTCTTCATTTCAATTTATATGTCGTAGATCATGTTAAACACATTTGTAGCAATATTTCAGTATAATTTTGTTAAGAAAGTGTGAATTACAGGCATTTCTTAGAGCTACGACTCGCATTGAAACAACCAACTATTACTTGTGCACAAAAGTATAGAGTCGTCCCATGTGTGCAATTTGGGACCACAACTGAAATTTGATTACAGTTCAACAACAGCGGGAACCTTGTGATATTTTTTTGTTCTTGGTAACCGTTCGGGTATAGTGGGTCATAAACTACGATTGCGCGACGTTGCAGGTGTATATCAACAGTCTTGTTATTGTTAGTTACGACGTTGCCGGAAGTATGCTTTTTTTATGTTTAAAGCCTTATTCCTATTTATCAAGTCTTAGAATTTTCCTTTCTATTATGATCATCAGACTGCAATTGTTTGAAGGCAGTGTTCCATCCATCCTATCATCAGACTTGAGTCAGGCCCATGTTTCACCGGTTCAGCCAATATGTACCACTAGGAAGGAGACTTGTTGGGTGCTCCGAGGTCTACAAAACCGAAATCTGAACGCAGTGTTCGGGTAAGAGAAGAGCCAAATTCTAGATATTAAGTGGGAAAAATTGGTGTTTATCTTGTGCCACTCAGGTGTCACTTTTATATCGAATGCGTGCAGTGAAATGGAAAAGCGGGGGGGCAGTCAAATTATAATGCTGATACCATGCGTGACCATTATTTCAGACACCCTTAAAACAGGGTTTCTCTGTGGCATAACCCCTATACAAGTTTTTTGCGAGGCTTCATTTACACATTTGGCCTTTAAATAGTTTGGTCGCAGTAAGTAATGGCCCTCTAAAACAAGTTTTGTCTACTTGCTATACATAGCTTAAATGAGACAAAAGCTTGGGATAAAACTACCCTAATACGCCGTTTAGGCCAGTCTTTTAAAAAAGCTTTGAGAACGAACATACCTAAATACGTTTGACCAGTCTTTCAAAAAATCACCGTTTTTTTGGAAATCTGTGTTTTGATAACCATTAACGAGTGCACGCGCGGCCGCGGCCTAAAACTGAAAAATCACCCTTTAAAGTCGTTTTTTGGTCACGCATGTGTAAGCAATAAACTTTGACTGGCCCCGGGGGTAAGAGCATTATGTTTCGGGATTAGTCGTCCATTTAATCTGTTCGGCTATTGGGGAAAACCAACAAAACGAGAAATTGTACAGAAACAAGACTACGGGTGAAACAAAAGGCAGGAAAAACCTTGTACTTTGGACCAAATACTTTGAAGGCGTCATGGGTCATACGTCAAGAACTATGTTGGTCACAAATGCTCCTTCACCTTAACTATGTGGGTGAATTGTTGATTAACAGTGTGTCTAAAAAAAATTGTGCAAGTCAAAGGTGCCCTTAGTAATGATATAGAATTTATGTGACGCTCATGCTTACATCACCACCAAGGGATAATCTTAGCTATACAAATGCCGTGTTTCTGGTCATTTTGCTTTGTAATCCTGAAATGCTTTATTTAATACGAAAGGTGTAAAATCACAAATGTGTCACTTTTACTACAGCCAATTAATACCATCAGCGCCCTCTTCTCGCTAAATGACACATATGTGATTCCGCGTTTTTGTTTTTACAAGAATATTCGAGATCAAACAAGAAATTCAACAAAACAAACGAGCATCTTAAAGCTAAGAAGTTGCCCTTAACGTTGACTAACATGTGTCAGCAATAGTATTTTCTACTGTTCAAAGAGGGCGCTTTCTCTTGAACAATTTTTGGACGTGTTGCAGCATGTCTCAAAAAATTCCAAGTGAACCAGCAGCCCTCTCGGCAATGAGACAATACCCTTGGTGACATATGCTGTCACCATTCAGGAGCGCGTTAAGCTTTCAAATGACATTTGTTTTATTGCAATTGTTGTTTTAATCTCGAGTTTAGATTGTAACAAACAAATGGTGAGAATCAAAATTTGTGTCAATTTAAAGGATTTTAGTAATAAACGGCACAAGTTTGCAATTTGACCGTCTTATTCAAATTAAAATATCTAAGAGGATTAAGACAGAAATTAAACAGAAACTAACGGTATTTGAAGCTATAGGATATGCAATTCCACGTTGACGTAACATCATGCTGCGCAAGTGAATTTTTTAATAGCAAAGACGAGGCCGGTTTTACTTGCACAATTTTTTTGAACTACAACTGTAATAGCAAGATGATAGTCTATTTTGAAGTATTTATGGTTATAATTTAAATAAAACAGTCTTCAACAAAAGATTGTATAGGAGTGAGGGCACAGTCAGAAACGTTTTTTCGACTGTATTTTTATTTTTCGCAAAGTCTATGACAACAGTTTTTTAGAATCGGTCTTCCAACAGGAAGAATCTTCAAAGTACTTACAAATGTTTTCAAAACTGGAAATAACTTTTCGGTATGGTCTTACAAGGTGGTGGTTAGTTTTTGTAATTATATTCACACTTGCGCAGAACAAATGTTTTCTGGTTTAGAGTCTATTCATTTGCTTCATCCCGTCACATTTTTTGGGATAGATTCCAATTAATTCTTAACATTAATTTTTGTACGTAAGGTCTGCGTTAAATTTTGTTAATAGGCGTAAGGTCAACTGATCCTATAAGGGCCTGGAAAAAGTTATAAAAAAAAGAATACGCTTTCAAGTGAATGGACAGAATCTTTGAGACATCGGAGATCATTTTCGTTAACAGAAAATACTTCATATAGTTGTGTATTTTTTTTGAAAAAAATCTAGATTATGTAACAGCATTGCTTCATTTCAGATATTGTATTTTATCGTCGTAAAGTAAATTACAAGTTTCATTGGCGTTAAATTTGCGGTTACTTTATATTTTGTCATCAAGCTATGGTAAACGTATGTTAAATTACATTAATCTTCGAAGAAACAGTTCTATTCTATTGCATATTCATGGCATTAATTAAACTTTTGAGTTTAGATACCTGCACTTGACAAATAAATGTCTCATGTGTTAAAATTCTGGTAAGTCCAACTTTGTCTTTCCTTATCCTCAATACAAATCTTCATTGCATCTACAACATACAATTTCATTTGTCTAGGTTTATCACGCTAATGTATTTTCGTTGTGCACGACGCCACTATTTGCTTATAGTGTATGTTCCGTGACCTGCATAAACCTTATTGATTGCAGTTTTCTTTTTTTCGCAAATTCACCTAACTTCATGAGAAACAGATTACAAATTAAAGAAAAAACTTGGGCGTTATGAGTATTAATGTATAATTGAAGGGGAGCTTTTGCCTTACTTGCTTAAAAAAATAAACTGGCTGCTAACTTCGGTAAGGTTTATTGTGTCAACACGCGTAGGGAATGCTGTCGAGTGAGCAGCTGTAAAATAAAATATTTGACAAATGAAATATGACGAAATACATCCTTTTCATTTGGGTAAATCTATTATCGCAGAATGTATCATTCCATTAGTTTGTTCTGACAACAGAAAAAGGCGCTCATATTGTTTGGCTTGGTGCATGTGTGATCGGTGTTGTGTGTGTGTGGGTGTTTGTCTGTGTGTGTGTGAGTGTGTTGTGTGTGTATGTGGTGTGTGGGTGTGCATGTGTAAGTGCATATGTGCGGTGTGTTGTGTGTGTGGTGTGTGTGTTGGTGGTCGTGCGCCTGTGATGTGAGCGTGGATGTGTGTGTGTATGTGTGGTCACTGGTGAAATGGTGTGTGTGTGTGCTGTGTGTGTGTGTGTGGTGGGTTGTGTTTGTGGCTGTGTGTGTTGTGCTGTGAGGTGGTGGGGTGGGATGGGGTAGAAGACAGTGATTGCTCTATCTTGTTTAATCGCAAGTTATTTGTGCAGAAGGAAATACCAAAGAAATCAGCAGTGTGCGATAGGAGTAATTTCTATTGGGGCATCAAGCAGACCATGGCGGGGAGGGGGGTCGGGGGTTGCTGCCAATGATGATTATTTTTTGTTTGTATTTGCCTGTTTTTTCCAAGCTGACAAACGAAAGGTTAGTCATACTATTTATCTTAATCATTTGTTTAGTAGTAATTTTTAAAGGCATACGATATGGGGCGAAGAGCGAGGGATTATGATTTTTATTACACAGGTATTTTTTTTTTGGGAGGGGGGGGAGGATAAAATAAGCTAGGATACAGCAGTGCGTAGTCTTTCGTTTTATCTAGCTGGAAGACAGGCATTATTTCTTATCAATTTATGATGAGCAGATAGACAAGCAAGCACTGGAGAACAATGAATTATTTGTTTGGGTATTTTTGTTTTTGTTTTTTCTTGTCATCTGCGGAACATAGTATTAATATGTTTGGGTTAAAACGGCAATTTATGTGTAATGTATTAAATTAAAAAAATTACATTCTGTAAACGCGGGTTGGCCTTAAGATAATCTATCATTTATCTATAACAAAATAATATTTAATTCTTACAACCATTTCAATCCTAACAGAAATGAATCTTGGATCCGGGCGGGCGGCGGGGGGGGCGGCGGGCGGGGGTAAAACAACAGTATATAGTACCCTATACATGATCACTGAAGGTTATTAAGTACCCCACCCCATCTACGTCCCTGTTTTTTGCCATAGTTGTGCCAGTATCATAGCAACGGAATTTCCGACACATTCGGAAAATATGTTCTTGCCCATTTTAGCCCCAAGACAATGAACTGTGTGCCAAAATTATATGACAATTGGTCAAAAAGGGAGTATTGGTTCTATCCTCAGGGACTTACATGATTGTATGGCAATGAAATATGTCGTACCTGACAACGGCAATTCTTATACATTCGAATATTATATCTTGACATCTTCGCTCCAGACCAATGTGTGTGCAAAATTTCATGAAGCTTGGTAAAAAAAACTAAGCGTAGTTTGAACCGCTTTGTTTACTCTTTTGTTTGCCATGATATGTCAATACCTAGTAACGCAAATTTCTGGCATTTTCGAATAAATGGGCTGCTGCACATCTTCCCAGACTATATGTGTTGTTGGCAAATTTTATTAGCATGGTCCAAAATACTGAGGAAGTAGTGTAATCCGCAAGAATTGGACGACTCCCCCGACCGTACGCTGTTCCGATACCTATAACTTCGTTTGGCAGAGGTATAATTAGATTAAATTCCAAAGAATTAAATACATGCTAACGGTAAATCTTATTCTCAACTTAAAATTGAAATTTCACTCAGAATGGGAGTGTACTCTACTGAATCATTTCAAGGCGTCGATCCTGTTTTTCATAGGGAGGAGCAATCGACCCCACCATTAAAAATATTGGGGCAAATCATATCGATTTGCCCCCCCCCATTATTTTGGACAAGAACCCAAAAAATAGAAAAAAAATTTTTAAAAAAAAAAAAAAAAGATTTAAAAAAAAAAAAAAAAAAAAAAAAAAATTATAGCATTGCAATTTGAAAAAGCATTGGAAAACCACTATAAAACATTAAACACGGCATAAAAATACTGTTCTTAAAAATAACAAAATTGGTCAATTTTTTCGTGCACTCTTGCGTCGGCAAAACTTTGCTTTATGATTTGGCGCGCAGAGCGCCCCGAAAATTTTGGGACATTTTTCACTTTTGCCCCCCCCCCCCCATCGAAAATGTCGATTCGACGCCCCTTGGAATCCTTAATGCACTGACGAGAAGACACCCGCCCCCCCACCCTCCCCTCCCCCCCCAAAAAAAATAACGAAAGAGAAAAATTAAAATAAAAATCAGTATGCAGTTTGGTAGTCTTGTTACTTATTACTATCAGCAGTCGCAAACACCTCAAATCTTTCCTACAAAGGGGCGGGGTTTTTTAGCCACCATTGTCAGTCCGTCGCCAAACGACGCCTGTGACACTCGAATATCGTTATCACCTCTGCCTGGGTATTAGGAATATCGAATATGTTCTATCGTTCTATAACCCAAGCGCGTCAAACTGTTTTGTTACCATGGAAACGGACTGACAATGGAATTGATCGTACAATAGGTATATATGGCTACGCAGTGTTTTTGTTTTCTTCATTCCCGCAATTTTAGGATGCAATTGAATTTGACTGTAGAGTTCACCAGACAGTGGGGAACTCTAGTGACAAATTCTTCTGTGTGTAGGCCAGTGGAGTATGCGACGTCGGAAACCTACATTGCGTCACCGCTGCGTGAGTTGAATATCAACAGTCAAAATTTTAAACAAATTATAATTCTGTTATTATTTGATTGATTTTCGCCATACCTTCATAAATAGGTTTCTCTGATTACTCTGTTTTTATTAAAACCAACTTTACGCCAGGTGGACTCCCCTTTTAATGTGTATATTAGAAAATCACATTATCTAGTTCCATTGTGTAATATTCAGTAAACTCTCACCTTCTTTGTCTATACCCTCTTAATTTTTCTCTGCAAGAACCTAACTCTTCCTCACATACCTTTGACCATTTTGATTTGATCTCATTTATGTTTAAAAAAAATGGATTCAAAGCATCTAATACTATCCTCCTTGCAGAGAGGACCCCACATTTACCGATAACAACTACATGTACGATAATGCAACGCAACCTTGTTAGTTGAACAAAGTCTATTGTTTACAATGCTCAAATCTTGACAGACAACGAATATCAATTAGACACATTTTGTACATACTGTACATTGTTTTAAAACCTATTAATCTTTTCTCAATTGCGATTTATATTAACGAGTGCCAGTAGATATATGTATTCGTGATGTAAACATTACCATTTCGTTTTAATTCAAATTTGGTAAGTGGTAAAACTATTGACCGATTCAGTTCAGTCAATATTCATGCTTCACACTTGAATCATCAATTCCGTCGTATTTCCTCCTAAGTTTTTGCAATATTATCACTCACAACAGCAATCGTAGTGATGGACAAACCCTCTGTACTCGGCTGCGAATTGCTGCGAAATCTGCAAAGGATATTCCGGAAATCGCTAAGACGGGTCCAATAAATACAGGGTTGATCACGGTATTGATGTTAATAACCACCAGGCAACATCGCCGAAAGTGACAAACCAGTCCACCTCTTTTTCCCCGCCACCGTCAGCCCGTACGAACAAAAAGGGAGGTTGATAATAAGTTAGAAACATCCGGGTGAGCACTATTAACCAACATACCGCGTTGGAACATATAACAAGAGCAAACGTAATGAGCACTTTTTGATTCCTCCGTACTCGTTGCAAGAACGCATCTGTTGATAGGCCAGCATCGCGGCTGGTGGATGAAATTGTTTTGTAGATAATAATATAAATCATTCCAGAGGAAAGTTGGAGACACGTAATAGCGAGTGCTGGAGCCACATAAAAGAAAAATCTGATGTCCAAGTGACTTGATACCACCGCAACGGCGAACGTGATGATCCAGAATATGGCGCAGACGGCGATACAATTACGGCCAGAAACGAGTTTCCGAGTGTTGAGAGGATCAACCCGGATGATTATAAGCCGATGAACGGCTACTGCCAGCGTGCTTAAAATTTCCGTCACCAGAGAGGTGTAAACTATGGGTACAAACGACCAGTGCTAAAAATAAATACAGGAACAAATCATGATTACAATGCAGACCAATCATAATGGCGAAATTCAACATTGACTAGATTAAAAAAAAAAATACTGAGCTACGTAAGGGCCAAAAATTAAATTGGACTTCAAAGTGATTAAAAGAGTGAAAATTTGTAAGTATCCAGTTTGACCTTGTTATATGTCAGTTTCCGCACATAGACCAGAGTGTTATAGATCTAAACTACTGTTTAGCTCATCCGATGAATAATTCAGTGTTGGTGTTTATCCATGCATATCATGCAAATGACAGCATAGCTTTCTAGACTTTTGTATTCTAGGATGTTTATCTGTTTATGTAAGCAGTAAGCATCATTTTGATTATGTAACTCAGATATTAAAGTTTGACAGTTTTAACTGAAATTCCCCAGTGTTGAATTGTGTTTTAAACAATAGATACTTGTAAATCCCTAGCTCAAAGCAAAAGAAAAAAAATACAGACACAACTGCCACGAGTATTAGCATTGAAAGCCAACAACTTTTAAACACAATATTAAAGACTCGGCAATCATTTCTTATCAAAGTAGAAGAAAAGCTCTATGAGAAAAAAATACACGCGTGAAAAACTTAATGCAAAAGATGATAAATCTACTTCATCGACTTTTTACAAATTCCCTTTAAATACCTGGGTTTGTTAAATGAGCCTACGGCAAGGTTGAAATGCACACTGTTTTGAATTTGATAAAGTATTGTGAATCCAAATTTCATTGTGCAGCTATTGCAGATGCTCAGCTGGCTGATGCATGTAATGTAGTAATAGTTATTAATCAGTCGTTTAAAAAAAGTGGATTTATCAACTTTTGGATCCCAACTTTCTTCTTTTCTAATTTTATACGTCAATTTATACACATTCTACCAAAACAAACGTTATGACGAAATGTTTTAAAGCAACAAGACACTCGTCACGTTATGAAGAGCTAAATAGCAAAAGGGGTTAAATTTTCTACCAAAAGACTGATTTATCAACATCTGGTAAATTTGCCACCTACTAATCTTACTTAAGAATAAAATGTGGAACCAAATTACATTAATGGGAATTGAATTGTCGCATGTTTTATTTCACTTATTTCAATGAAGTCTGTACAAGCAAAGGCATGCATTTTTCTCCGAAGTTACTCAAAGAATTTAGCCCTTTTGCATCTGAGCTTTTTATACCTGCGTCGTATTTCATAATGTCACTTGGTTGAAAAGGGACAAATTGCTACACGACTTACTGTTGCGACCCCCATATAATCAAAATTGAAAAAAAGCGTCATCATAAAAGCCGATACGAAATCTGAAAGGGCGATATTAAACGTGAAGATATTCTGACTCTTCCTCAAGTTCCGAAAAGTCAGGATCGCCACGATGGTAGCTGCATTTATGCATGTTCCAACCACGGTGACAAAACACACCACGCTGAAAAAGAGGGTGGCATCCATGATGTGACTTCCGTGTAGAATCGGTATGAATTCACTGCCGCTGATAAAAATTGAATGCAAATTTACTAAATCAACTGTCAGATTAAATCTTCTATGAAATCCAGAGTTGATACGCTATAGGCAAACTCTGTCGACTGAAAGGTAAACAAAAACTGCGAAGTTATCTTAAAGCTGCCACAATCGATTTTGAATGAGCTAAACTGACACGTCATACATATTTTTCAATCTGTTAGAGACGACTCGATTTTGATATAACACGCATGTTCCATAGACCCCAACCTGAGATATGTCGTATTTTGTCTCCTACTGGTCAGCATCCTGTAATATAGTGCGCATCGACTTAATTCCAGACCTTGACGGCAAGTTGCTATTGGCCAGAGACACTTCCAACTATAGTCACCATAACTACGTCAATATCATTCAATTTAGAATATAAGAATTGTTAGGTTTACTATACTCGCTGGCGATAAAATCTCAATGGACGGTTGTAAGCTTGAGGACACAAATCTAATTTGCCTAATTTATTGATTGCTTCGCTAGTGCATATGTGAACGGAAAGAGTCATGTAAGCAAACTGCATTAAAAACTTGCAAATACACGTGTAATAATGAGGTTTTTAATTAAAGGTTAATTTTGTAACTAGACAAGCGAAGGATTACGTTTTATTCCTGTCCACAGATATTCATCAGCATTTTCTCAGGTCTAATCTTGTGCTTTCCTTGAACGGAACGGCACTGAAAGCGGTCGGGTTAATACAGCCATTGTAAAAAAAAAGTGACTGTTTCTCTGGTAGTAATTATACACTTACAATAAAGCCAGGTACAGTTATTCAAAACTATTTTTAGGTATATAATTACTCATAATTTAATTTGCCCATTCATTTTGCTTTCACTGGCGGACTTCTGATAAACTGCAATTTTGCACTACACTGCATCAGTTGGGCACTGCTGAATTGAAGGACAAATAATTTTCTATAACTCATCTTGGTCAATTTTGCACTCATACGTCCAGCAGTAAGTGACATTTAAATATAAAATACCAAAGAGTAATTTTTATTATTTTTTTGCATTGACATGCAAGTTTTCAGTTCGACTGTATAATTTCCATCTCTCC
>JZLH01S0238197.1:13129-31689 GCA_001188425.1 Eucidaris tribuloides | reverse complement strand
AGAAAATTCTGGAAATCTTGGACGTTTTAAGACCTGCACAAAATACTAATCAGGACAAGTAGTCCAATGAGGTAGAATAATTTGTGAGGAAAATAAAAACTTGTTTCATTTCAGATGTGAAATTTGTAATGACCTATCAATCAGGACTTGGTCAGCTAGTACTTACTTAAAATGAAATTTAATTTTATATATTTTCTACAGGCTGCCCATCAGACAATTGGACAGATGCATGAAAGGAGAACGAGAAGAATGGTCATTCCTTGGTATTATTATCTCAGAAAGTCGTGTACTCTACAATTTGTGCAGAGCATCAAGACACACCAGAGATAACAATTGACTTCAGATAGAGTGCCACAGTTTTCACATGTAAGCATAATTTGGACCCACTGAAAACTCAATTTAAAGCCCTTTTAAGTTTTACTTGAAGTATGATTTTCATGTTAAGAAAGACTATTGTGAATTTAATTAGAAAAATGATACTATTTCCAAAACATTCAGTTCACCAAAACCTTCACTAACTTTCAAATGAAATGGGAGGCCTAGTTTATTAATATTATATCAAATCAACTGAAGGATGTATGCAGACTGTCGTATTTCCTGTTATGCAAAACTGGTTTGGAATTTGTTGGCATGCATTTGGATTTGTACATACTTGAAACTTGAAACATATAATGTTTCTTAGAGAACTAGCAGAAATGTGTTATAAAAATAATCATACTGAGCTCAACTTGCACTACTCAAAATTGCAGACACCACATGCCATGGAGTAGATCCTGTTCCTGTGACTCTTTTTGTAAGGCAAAATCATCATAACATGCTGTGCATATGCAACTTTGAATTTAAAATGTGTGAATATGAATGCGAAATTTCATATGCTCTATATACTGATTAAGTAATATAATATTCAAATTACAGCATTAGTTCAGTTGGAACATTGTTTTATTTCATTGCGATTGTTTTCAATGCATGTTCATTGTTAGCCGTCATTGTAAGTAGTCAATACTTTGAATAGCAAAATTGCATAATGTTATGAACTTTAATTTTAATGTAACAATTCATAAAAAATAACAAGAAAACAATACATATAACATTTTTAACAAGCCTAATGTTCAATCTGTCATACACACTCAGCAATTTTATACAGATCAACATGAATGAATGCAAGTTATACTGTGCACGAACTAACTCCAGTGAATGTTTTCTAAATATCAGTGATTTTTTTAAATATTGTCTTTCTTTTTTTTACATTTCAGCTGGATCTGTAGATGTTTGTCGCCACTCTTCACCCTATTCTAGGCTCAAGGAAAAGAGAGGTCTACTAACACCTGTAACAGCATCAGTTGTAAAGATAACATCAGAGAATGGAGGCAAACCATCACTGAAAGAAGAATGCTAGGTCTTTGCTATGCAACTTAGGGATGCATCGTCTTAATCAGTGGTCACAGAATCCTCTTTGCTGGGTTGTGCAATCACATATTTGATTCTGATTCTCTTTACAAGATTTCTAAGTTTATTGGGAAAATTGCTGTTATACATTTTTCATGATTTTATACTATGAACCAGATCATATAAGGAAGGTCATGCAGAATCGAGGGAATTATCAAAATTTGTAAGTGTATGCAGCCTTTAAATGGCGCCATTGAAGTGACACAGTATACTTCACTGGATATATCTTGTCACTGGCTGTGGCCTGACCATAACTCATGTAATGCTCTGATGAATTAAAATTTCAATTTCAAATTTTGTTGCAATAAAATCATTACAAAGAAAGGTGCATAACTTGATGATAAAAATTACAATTATGATGTCAGATTAACACTGATCAAAATTATCATATCTAGAAATTTGTGGTGTAAATAGTTGAAACTATATAGATCTGTGTTGAGGAATTGCCATCTGAACTGTCTAACTATTAAAGTTATTAATTCTTCAAGGCTTGTACTTAATTGGTAATATGACACACAGACAAACGTAAGCCCACTGAATGCAGAAAATTCAGTTCTGCGCAATCTCAGAGACCACAGGTTAAAAAAATATATACACAACTTTTTTCAACTTCCGAAGAATGCTAATCAGAACCTTCAAAATAGGTATCTTCCAAACAAGATATATTTGGAAGGAAGAAATAAAGACCAGTTTTAGCAATTATGAGGTGGAAGTAGATTCCACATTAAACAGCTACGGAATGAAATACTTACCAAAAAATCTGATAAATATGATCAGGTGTTTTTATTGAAACATGAATTTACCCAGCCTGCATGCATTCTAGAAATTGGCACATCGTAAAATATTCAATTAATTAAACAGGGACTGTAGTGAGCAACAAAAGTGTACGCAGCTAGCTGTTTGGAGCATAACAATGACAAAAACGATAATTTTTGCATAATGTTGTACTACAAAAGTAACAATGTTATTGTACAAACTGTTTTAAAATTTAAGCGGGAAATGGTTTATAGCCTTTTGAGGACTCACTTTCTAAAATATTTTCAAAAATAATGTGGGCTAATGTGACTTGGTCCATGACATGTTGTCACCATGACCACACCAAAAATTCCAGTGAAGAAAAGGGCTGTGTTATCAATTGGACTGTTAAACCTTTCTACGCGACAAAACCATAGAGTTTTGTGGTAATTTATTAGCACTAAACAAGGTGTCTACATTTGTTTGTCGAAAATTCTTCACAGTTCAAATACAAGTATTCACACGACATAAAGAAGTAGTAATAATCTGCAAATCGGAAGACGTTTTAATTCTTAAGAGAGAACAAATTAAGATCATTGCCTCAATATTACGAAAGAAAAAGAGAGTCAAATGACATCCCAAGGGGACTGGTTGATATAATGTAATTGAACGAATGTTACCAGTGATAGTATCAATAACACAATTTTTTCCATCATATTAAAAAAGTTTGAAAACACTCAGTGCATTTCTCCGTTGGCTTATCCGCATAAAAAGAATTTTCATAAGTGTAAACAAATGTTGAATCGGTTCAGGTCCTGAAACCCAGATTGTCTGGAATATCAATTTTTATAAGGCCTTTGACACACAACATTGCCTACCGTATTTGATGGAAAAAAATAAGTATAAATTCAAGTTGTTAAATACATATCTCTTGGATTGAACTGATTTTTCAACATTACTAATAAATAATAAAGATTCTATAAATTTAGTTATTACTTTGTTATTATTTTGCAATAACAAGTGTCCTATGTAGCATGTTTTGAACATTTATTGTCTGTGTGTGTTGATGTGTATCGAGTGTTTGGGATAGAGGCAATTTACACTGCTTTATTGCATGACAGTATTCTTCATAATAGGTAATACTAATTTGGTAAGCAGACAATGTGAAAAGCAATAATATTGATTTTCTTTTAATTATGTACCTAACTTTATAGACCTGTTTGGTTTGGGTGCTGGTTTTTATGCTAATATCTAACGGGGGGGGGGTGGGGAGGCCTTCAAGCCTGCATAACAAAAACACTGACCTCTCAATGCACCTGACTCATTGCAGAACCCTTTGAATTGTCTCTTCTTCTGTTTTCAGACCCCCCCCCCCCCCTTACTGGCTAACATAAACTCCATTGTTCTGAAACTGAATTGGTCTATACCTAACTACACCCTTGACAAGTAATTTGGGTTTGGGTGAAGGGCCAAATTTTTGTGGACAAGTTTGCATTATGCTGGAACAATGTGTTAACAATTGGAAGCAAAAAATAATAATAATAATAAGAGTACATGCATGAATTAAAAAAGACAAACAAAATCGGGTGACATTCTAAGACTTCACTGGTGCGTGGTTAAATCTCATATTTTATTTTTTTCAAGGCATCCAAAAGTTTCAATGGTATTTGCCAATTACAGGCACAGACGTGCAATGTTCCATTGTTCGAGTCATTCCCAATCGTCCTGAAAAAAATCCTAATTAAAGCGATTTAAAACTTCCCTTCTACCCCACCCCACCACACACACACACACACACACACACACACACACACACACACACACACACACACACACACACACACACACACACACACACACACACACAAAAGAGAGAGAAATTGCACTGACTACTAGTATAATGATGTAGGACCAACTTTTACTAGTATTCTATTACATGTATTTCCCCGTTGTAGACAGTCCGATATTTATATTCGGATCGATCACTATCGATTACATCCTTCGTGGCCTTGATGTGGGCGTTGGCTCGATAAGTGTTTCTCATTGGTTAGGCGGTCGTGCATGTCATTAACATACTCATTATTTATCAGGGGATTTGACCTTTCGTTCTGCGCATGCTTCGCGCTTATCCATTTATTCTTTACCCTCTGTACATTAGACTTATGGCATACAGAGGAGCAGCTAACTAATGCATATGCAAATAGTTAGCTATTTCGAGGTTCAATTGTCAACGACAAAATGGCGGAGCTTTACCCCCCTGGGGGTCACGTTGTGGCATAGTGCAAAAAACCTTGGTTCTTCATGCAAGAGATTTCTGGTTCGAGTACACGCCATGGCATTTGTGTCATGGTCGATTATTTTTAAGGACGCAGACAAAAGAGTGACCCGACAGGACTCGAACCTGAAACCTATACTTATATCCGGTTAGCTACACTACAACCACCAGGCTATGCTGGGTAACGGCATGCTAAGGTTTACTTGGTTACAAATACTCGACAATGGGTGTACATGTATAGGCAGGAGGCGGTCGGGAGGGTCTTTCGACAAAAGAAATTTTTGAGCCCCCTTTCACAATGATATAGGCCTAAGTGATAGAAAAACATGAATCAGGTACATTTCAATCACATTAATTTTTGTTGTCATTTCATCGTGAAAAGTTCCCCCCAAAATTGTGATCACGACAAACCCAGAAAAACTCCCGGATACACCCTTGCATTTGTTACGTCTGAGCCCATTAATATTATTTTCATGAGCCCCCAGTAGGAAAGAATTATATCAATGGAGAGATGATAGCAGACATAATTTACCATGCATAGCCTGTCTGCTGTCAATCTCTGTATAAAACATAATAGGCCATTCACTTGATCTTACTGCAAACTTCCTCTTTATCGTAAAATTTTTCTCTGCATCCTTTTCATTTATTGAATATACTCTCGGAATACAATGTCACTGCAAAATCAGTGGCTTCTGCATTCTGCCTCCTAAATAACACGATAAATCCCATTTATTTCATACATATGATATTCCGTTTCACAATTAATACCACATTCTTGAATAATACTTTATTAAATCGTTTTGATCTCTTTCAGTAATAATGATACAATTTCTCGCATGACAACTCCGGCGGAGATGAGAGCTAACTTTTTAAGCACATTGCAATATCTGGTAAGATTTACATGATTACTGTTTTCTTGGTTTTTAGAGCGCGATAATTACGTAGCCCCCCCCCCCCACTTTTGTATGTGTGGACGAAGGTCACAAGTTATAACAACTATAAAAATCACATGCCTTTTAATGGAGAATAATTTGAGATCATGATTGTTCTCTCATCCCTTTTGTCTCATCATAAGTAATTGAAACTGCAGTAATTATCACGCTGTTGATTGTTAAATATTTTGTATCACATTTCGTCGTTGACGCCACGAAGTGACACAATGCCCCAAAGCGCGAAAAAATTCAATGTTTCATATTTTTCATTTTTATGATGTACATGCTATTCTTTACCATTACACTGAATTTCATGTAAAAATGTTGTTTAATTATGCAAATATGGAATTTCCAAAAGTGACACAATGCACAAAAAAAGCAGATCAATGACTTCACGAAGTGACACATTCGATTGTGTCATTTCGTGGAATCATTGTTCTGCGTGAGTGCTACTTGCATAGACGCCCTGTGTTAAGCCGATGCGCATTTGCTACGCGCGCCGTGCGCTGCCCGCTACGTCAAATTCCAAGGCAAAATCAATGCATAATCCCAATGGGGACCATTACTTACGGTGATTATTTTGTCAGGTATGTCGTTGTATCGTATTACCGGACACTTTTTATTTAGATGCAGAATTCAAACAATAAATCTGGATTGATTTTCTTGAAATTATATTTTTTTAAGTCATACAAATGTCTATATTAATATTTCAACAAAAAGGAAGAAAGTCACTTGATTAATCTGACGAAATCGGCAGTTGAACTAACCCTTCAAAAATTTTCTTTTATTTCGCGGTGCTGAAAATCGACCTGTATTGCCGGACACGCGTGTTATGTCTATGGCAAAACGCAAAAGTCGCGCGAGAAGAAAATACACGGAAAACAAATAGCAAAATGACATTCTCAAAACAAGCTTGACAGCCATTCACTTGGCACGGGCATTAGAAAATTTGATTATTCATGAAAAGGGCATGTATTTATCATAGATGTGTAAATTTTCTAAGTTTTTTGTGTTCTTACGATGCGTCATACATTTCTTGATCACCCCACTCGACTCGCACATTCGATACGCGTACTCCCGCGCGTAGAACGCGCGTCCGGTAATACCATGCGTGGGCATACAAAAGATTGAAAAAAAAAATCCATCATTCTATTCTAAACGAGAGTCTAAAAATGGTGAAACTATAGTAGTATTACTAGTGCTGAATACTATTTTACGTTAATCTTGCCCCGCTTACTGCATTGTATTGGGCTGTTTTAGAGTAAAGCTTTTAAATATGTTCAAGATAACGTTAAAATTCTTAATTAGTTTTCGTTGAAACATTTGAAGTAGAGTATATACCTGTATGTATACATGTAAAAGGAATTTAAAAATCTAGGGTTTCAGTGATTACCGTGTCAGTGATAAATTCAATCAGCTCAGTCTCATTCTATAACAGTCCGACTAAATACTGCAACTTGCAAAATGTCAAAAACGTTTGATTTAACCATAACTTTTAATTTATTGAGTGATAGTTGATATAATCTGTACATCTAAAGTCATGTGTATAGTACCCTAATTCTAAATCTATAGGCCTAGATATTTTTGTTATTTGCATTAATTTACTAACTACGACCTGCGTAATAAGGATTAAGTGTCTTTCCTAGGCTAGGGCCAATGCCTCTTTCATGTTAACATAATGATTAAGGCTGGAAATGTAAGCGGCAATTATATTAGGCATAAGGGAAATAGGTTAGACTAATCTTTACTTTGGCATATTGGAACTTCTTTGCTCTTCTGTTAAAAAAAACAAATAAACAAACAAACGTTTGATCCAACTGTGATGTAAATGTAGTCTTATAGTGAAAATATGACATGTAACTCAACAGATTGTGCCAGAAAGTATATCGATGGTAATTGGTTATTGTACCTTTATTTTACCTTAAATTATGTATGTGTCAATTTTTGGTAATTTGAGCAGGAAATACTTTTTTCTGTTAAAAAATAAGCAAAGACTTTGCAAATAGTCTCAAATGTATAGGCATATGTGTAGCAAACTTTAAGAGCTTTATTGTGAACTGCATGATGTGGACTTGGAGCTGTCGGTAATATAGTAAGATCAGTACTGTATAATCGTCACTGACCCGGACATCATTTTTTTTTTTTTGGGGGGGGGGGGTGATGTTTCACACATCTTTCTTGCGCCGCAGTAGGTCTACATAACTGATTATCAAATAGTGTGCCGCCAATGATTATGGACAGGACATTATTTAGTTTGATTTTCAAACAGATTCATCGACTTTTCACACTGAGGAATTAACTTTCATGACTTGTTGAAATTACTTGTATAGATAACGCAACAGGAAAAGGATTTTAAGCCCATCGACAGACAAACATCCACATGTATATGTTCTATGTAAATATCAAAATCAGTCAATTTTCTATTGAAAATCTAAACATATTGTTGCATAGATTTGACTTTACATAATTCATCAAAAAGTTAATTCACTTTTAAAGTAGATTACTAAATTAGGATGTACCAATCCTTAATGACGAAAAAAAAATTATAAGTAAATTTTCATATGCCCATGCATGGTTCAATATTTGCACAATGTAACTCCTCCAGAAAGTTGGTAATGCCCCCTTGTAAATATTCAGGCGTTGACTATGATAATGTTGAAATATCCGTATGATATAGATAGATATACCTCTGATATTTAATGCATGTAACAGTAAGCATATTTTAAATAATACCTGTACTTGACTTGTTTTGCAGGATGTACATATTGTCTTGAAGTGTATAAGACCAAACACCCCAAAATGCGACAGAAAATATCATTTTTTTTTATAATTGGGCCCGATTATTACAGTGCCTTTAGGATCATCGTGTCTATTATTTATTAGTCAAGAGTATGATTACACAACAATTACTAAGTGAAAGAAATGTACTATGTTACACTACGCTAAATTTGAAAGCTGTATAGTTTTTAGCAACTTTAAATGATGTATATAATTGGCCATTGACCAATCTAGACGATTTAGAATATTGTTTGTAAGCAAAATAATGGTAAAATATGCATCTGTAATGTTGTGATGAACTTAAAGTGATAGACTAACATTGTGGAGCTTCAATTTAAAAATTGTCAAATGTTGATATGTGAACTACATAGTAGTGTTCATATGGACAAATAAACACCCTAGAATGAAAAAAAGTTTGGAAAGTTACACTGCCAATGGCAAGTTATGCATGAATAAACAATTAAGACTCGGGGCGAGTTTCAATAACCTAGGTGTACACACAGTAAGTCTATGGGAGAAAATGGGCAGGTGAATCCGATCAACGTACGATTTTCACATTTTTAAAGCACTAAATGACCATTTTGAAATACAATTTTTTTCAGGGCGTCATTTTTAGACCTTATTAAAAGACAATGGTAGCGTTGGGAATCATGTAGCTCAGATTTTTTTTTAACTGTGGTAAATGTTACCCAATACTTTTAATAATTAATAATGATTAAAGACACTATAACACTCAGGAAGACCCGTTTAAAAAATTGTCGAACTTTGCTATCTGACATATCTGACAGTATTTGAATGGACAAATAAACACCCTAGAACACAAAAGTTTGGACAGTTATGCTGTCACTAGTACAATATGTGCAGATACAAATTGGCACATTAATTTTATATCGGGCGATAGGAAATTCTGCAACACAGCAGTCTATGGAGAAAACCTGGAGTGGTCTCTCAATGATTTTGACTTTTTTAAAGCACTTAATGATTGTTTTACACTGCAATTTTTTCAGGGCTTCATTTTTAGACTGTGTCAAAGACACTATTAGCATGGGGAATCATGTAGCTCAGATTTTTAAAATTGAAAACATTGTTATACAGTGCTTTTAATCCGTGTACAGTAGAAGTGTTAAAAGTAGATTGAATTTAAGGACTGACAATTTGAGAATACACACAAAAAAACTCGATTTTTTTTCTTTTATCAGATACAATCAACTGACAATGTTTTTTTTAATTTACTGTCGAATTTTAATCTATCCATATTATGTTTTTAAAATGTGAACACATTTCCAAAACAGTCAATGTAGAAACAATTTGAATTGCGCTGTTAACTTACAAATTTCATTGACGAGGCACATGAAGCTATTCAGCACTTCCCGCTAAAATGATTTGTGTTTTTTTAATCATGTTTTTGCTCAGAATATCTTTTTCAACCTTTAATATTATGTATTATTGTTGGCATAGATTAATGCAAGGGGGCGCGGAACGCACCCCCACTTGCATTAATCTATGCCAACATTAGTCTTTCTAAAAAAAAAAAAATAAAAAAAAACCTGAATTTTACGGGATAGGCATAAGAAAGGTACTACAAATAGAGAGAGTAGACTTATTGATTGAAACCTAAAACATGTGAAGTTGAGGACAAGGCTTGTTGGCCATGAAATAACTATTAATATTAGCGTAGAAAAAGTAATATAATAGATTATATTTTTGTCACTTATGTCAACACATAAGACCTGAATAATCAGCACTGCCCGTTTACTGTATATGGAATTGGTGTTCCAATCATATTTCGAAAAAGACATTAGGGATTGATAAAAAATAATAAATGTTCAAACCAAATATTGCAGAACCTTTTACATTTTTCAATGTAAACGTTCCGCAAATGATTAAAAGTAATCTTGGAGATAAACGCACGCGCGATCACGCCGTTATGATAAATAAGGCGCACGTACGGTGCGTCATGCGCGCGTCCCAAATGTGTCATTTCGTGGCATTAAAAAAAGCATCGAATTACGCGTATAATTGTTTCCACGAACTGACACAATGGTTTGCAACTTTATAGTTTAAATATTTAGCCCCCTTCATTTGAAACAGTCATATTGTAGGGAAAAGAAATTACCGTTTTTGATTTTCCACTCATGAAATTATGATATAATGCACGAAAAACGATCAAAATAGTAGTTTAAAAAGTATAACTCAGAAACTATTTTTTTTTACTCGCAAAATACATAGGAACTCTATGCGCGCGTCCCGGCCCAATGTGTCACTTCGTGGCGTAAATTTAACGGCGAATTACGCGTATGATTTACGCCACGAACTGACATCAATATGTATTGTTTTTCTTCATTCCGTAGGATACTGTTCTTCCTAATGGCAGTCACGTGATTGCAACTGGACTAGCCGACGGTCGAATCCTGTACAACACTCTAAAAGACCGGATCCACCCGATTGGTGAATGGAACCGTGACGTCACTTACCCGGATGTTTACGAATACCTGGGTTGCCTGGGTGTTTCACCCTGCAGTGGCTGGATGACACGGAACGAAACATTGCGTAATTTTACATCAGAGGTGAATAATCCTGTTAGCTGTCTTTGCTATCACATAAAACTAATTTATGAATAATCATACGAAATAATATTTTCAATGTCGTAGTAATTTCTCGGAAAGTTTGCCATTGAAATAATGGTATGTTTAATATTTGGAAACGAAATTAGAAAGGTTTATGGAAAGCAACGCATCGAACAGTTAAATGAAATTGACAAGAACTGGTGGTTTATTGTTCAGCAAAAATCCTCTTTACAGTGAATTTTCAGACTGAGCAAACGTCATATCATTCATTCAAAAACGATTCTCCATTTACTGGTACAACTGAATTTATTCTCATGGATATGAAAATATGCGGTACCATGTTTTCCTTGGCTATATATTTTTGTATTTTTTTTTTACAAGTAATGATGATATTCTTTGATAGAATATTTACTAAAAAAATCTAACTTACACCAATGTCATTTATTTTCTCCACATAGCGGGCTGCGGAACTGAGCAGGGTGATCGAAGATGTAACATCAAACTATACGTATGAACATTTTGATCTTCACTACGTGGAATACGATATTGAAAGAGGTATATATTTTTTTTAGACATTGTTCTTTTGTCCATGTATCCATGACATTTGATGTTTGTAGAACCTGTTATCGAATTTGATATTTGATACAATATCAAAAACAGTTAAATGAGATTTATAATTCGTGGGCGGTCATCCGAACCGTCGTATCGCAATACGACAGTGCGAAACACATTTCAGAGAAAATCAACTTCAAAATTGACTATAATTGCCACTTTTTGTCCCAAGGCTTTACAAGATTTTCATTGCTAGAAATATACATGGTAGGAAAGACTAAGACAATTGCTTAACAGTGATATTTTTATTTTTGCACAGAACCAAGAATCAGAGAAAATATCGCAAAAGAGCTACATGCTTGTAATTTCGGTTTGAGCGGTTTAAATTTCCCCTGTACTAAAACGCCACAGGGAACACAACAACGCTGACCGCATTTTCAATACGCGCGATCAGCAAACCATTGTATCTCTCTTTTACGTGCAAAGTCAATGCAGCGCAGATACGACAGTATCTGACCGCGTATTTGCATATGAAGTACGCGCAGTTGTTGTTTGCTGTGCTACAGTACACGTTTCCAATGGAATTTGCGCATTTTATCAAAAATTTGTATGGCATCGCCTTTAAAATCCCCACATATCTCAGAAAATAAAATAAATTGCTGCCTAGAAATTTAACCAATATATAGAGTAGGACTTGTACTTTCATTTTCTGCAAAAAAAAATCAATATCGATATTTTGACCAAAATGGACTGATACCACGGTTCGGATGAACGCCGACAAATTGCTATTATGACGTTGGATAAATATATGACATCAATCAATTGATATTTCTCCCAAAATCTTTCGTAGTGTACACTCCTAAAAATTTTGGGTCAGACAGACTCGGAAAAGGAATCCGTTGGGGGCCCACTCGGAAAGGGGTCACGTTTCATCACATTCCGGGACAAGTTTGACCAAAATCCAAGTCAGATTTTCTTATATTTTGGTCAACCTTGACCCACAATTTGGTTGAAACTGACCCTTTTCCGAGTGGGCTCCCAACGGATTCCTTTTCCTAGTCAGTCTGACCCGGGATTTTTTAAGAGCGTATGATTATATCTTTAAAATGCTTCCGTTTCGTTTGTCAAAGAAACGACTTCAACTTATTTCTCTCAAAGCCTTTCTCCTTTAAAACTCGCAAAAATATGGAATACATTATATCAGGGCCTACGCTTTTTAATTTTATGTTTACACCTACCTCTTTAAAATCATAATCATGTGCAGTTTGATAGTGTTATGTTTGTCTTTAAAGGGGATGATATCCTCTCACATCAGTTTTGATGCAGGTGTCGTCAGGGGTGCAAATCTATTTTAAAATGGTGGGGGGGGGGGACCGTATTTGTAGATACCTGGGAATATCATTTATTTGGGGTGGGCTCCGGGGCCCGCCTTAGGGCCCCTGGTAGGGTCCCGGGGCAAAGCCCCGGGCGGGGGTCAGGGGGCGGACTTCCCTGAAGCTTACGAGGTCTAGCAGTTTAAGGAGCCTATTTTGACACTCTGCTAACACATTTTTTTTTCGTAAAATGGACAGTCAACAATAATTACAAACTGCTTTATTTTCCAAATTAGTCGGCACTTGCAATATGAATTGGTAGCAGGTCATTTTAAAACACAATGGTAACTTGTCGGGGATCAGGGGATGAAACCCCCTGAAGGCCATGACCCAAGCCAGGGGCGTCACTAGACCATTTTAAAGGGGGTGTACATGGTCAATTTGCCGACTGGCAAAAATGAAAATGAAAATGCCAATGAATTTTAAGTAACACATGAATCTTGCTTTTTTTCTATTGTGCAAAAGGTGTGCCGATTGTTGGTTGGTGCAGGCGTGGTTCTAGAGCGGAAATTTTAGGGGGCTACTGGGGGCTTGACGGAAACATGCGAGACAGCAAAGTGACTGAGCGGGGGAGGGTGTGGGAGGGGGAATGCCCCCTCCGACGGTAGGAACTTTTTGAAAATCGCATAGCAAAGACGTGATTCTAGGCATTGTAAATACATATTTTAAAGGTATATTTTATGAAGATTATTAGAGATTGATTAGTCAGGTATTCAAAAAGATGAACAGGTGATATTAATACTGTAATTCAGCAGTCATACTTGCAAGGAAGCGAAGCGACCGAGCGGGGGAGGGTGTGGGAGGAGGGATACCCCCTCCCACGGTAGGAACTTTTTGAAAGTACGCACAGAAAAGACGGGTTTCTAGGCATGGTAAATACACACTTTTAAGGTACATTTTATCAAGATTATAAGGATTGTAATCAGGTCTACAAAAAGATGTACAGGAAGTAGGCCTGGCCGGAAAATGTAAGTGGGTCGTCGAGGGAGCCAAGCGACCGAGCGGGGGGAGGGGGGGGGTACTTTTTTTTAAATACCCATAAACAAGACGTGTTTCGGAGCATGCATGGTAAATACAAATCGTAAAAAAATTGCATATCCAGTGAAATAGCTTAGTTAATCACTTTGTAAGCTAACATGGACATTATCAAGAGTATTATCAGACACATACAAAACTGTGACGTCAGCATACAAGTGTATCTGACATTTATCGACATGTGAGACCAAGTCATTGATATACATAACAAAAAGCAAGGGTCCAAGATCTGGATCCTTGTGGAACGCCACATGAAATGAATTGTGGACGAGAAAGCGTAGGCCTATCGTTTATCTGAGTAACAATCTGTCTGTGTGCAAGATAATCCTTAAACCACTCAATACTGGATTCTGTGAATCCAAATTTAGTTAATGTATTCAATAGTAAAACATGGTCAACAGTATCAAAAGCACTTTTAAGGTCAACAAAGACTGCCCCAGTAAGACGTTTATTGTCCATGGCCATTAACCAGTCATCAGTTACTTTAAGGAGAGAAGTAGTGGTTGAATGTTGAGGTCTGAAACTGGATTGTTCAATAGCTAACAAATTGTTGTTTTTGAGGTAGCTTGAAAGCTGTTTGTGAATAACACGTTCTAGAATTTTTGAAACAACAGATAACAACGATATAGGTCGGTAATTTTGAGGTAATTTTTTACTGCCTTTCTCGTAAAGGGGAATGATTTTTGCCCTTTTCCATTGTTAGGGTACTGTTTTTCAAGAATAGATCGAATTATGTCAACTAAGGAGCAATTTCTTCAGCCGATAGTTTTAGTGATTTAGTAGAAATACCATCGAGTCCCATAGAATTCCTATTCTTTAAGCCTTACATTCTTTCAATACAGCATGAACAGACACCGTTTTAATTTCAAACATTGCATCACAAGTCTGAACTGGAATGGATGCACTTTCAACATTTAAAACAGGAACATGCTTAGCTAAATTTACACCATTATTTGCGAAGAATTCATTGAAAATATTAGACAAGCATTTGTCATCATTTGGCTGAATCACATTAGGGGTTGTTTGATTTGGTAACAACGACTTTAATGTCTTCCAAGCTTGAACAGGATATTTTTCAGTGTTTTCCAACTTTTCAGTGTAATATTTTTTCTTTGCTTTTTTTCACCTCAGCAGTTACCTTATTTCGTAGTTTCTGGTAACTATCCATTAAATTCTTGTCTTTTCTTTTCCATGCTAATTTCTTGGCCTTTTCACGTTCTTTTATTAATTTATATATTTCAGAGTTCATCCATGGAGAAATGTTTTTCCTAATTATTTTTTGGGTGACAGGCATGTGTTTATCAATAATTTGTAAAAATAACTCCTGCCATTTATTGACAGCAACATCAAGATCTGAGTAATTTTCAATACTAAACCAAGGTTGGTTCTTCAGATCCCTTTTAAAATCTTCTTTGACAACCTTATTTACATTTCGAAAATGAATAATACGTGATGACTTGCTCTTTTGCTGATTTGCACTTTTCCAAACCAAATAACTGAGTGAGTGGTCACTCATACCAATATGTATAACACCATGAGATTGGACATTGCTCAAATTATTTGTAATCGTGATCTAACAGCGTGGCAGAATCATTAGTAATTCTGGTAGGTTCAATTGTGTTAACCAAATGTAATGAATAAATGGAGTTTAAACTTGTATATCTATCACGCATGTTGTTATGAACAGTACTCAATACGTCACAATTTACATCACCCATTATGATAATATTTGATATTAAGACTATCGGCAAATTAAAGAAATTTTTCATAGTGATTCAGTATTTCTACTTTAGCACTTGGAGGTCGATACCGGTTTGTGAATAATATAGGTCTGGAATTATTGGTACACAGTTTTACGCATATTGCTTCTAAATGAGACAAAGACTCATACTCAATGACTTGATAATGTATAGTATTTTTCAGGTAGCCTATATGGCGACACCGCCACCATGTCTATCTCTATCTTTACGAATGACACTTAGCAGCTCACAGTCAAAATCGACTCATCTAGTCTTGTCTCATTCAAGGACATCAATGTCATTTTCTATTAGAAACAACTTCATTTCTGCAAAGTGTTTTATTAGACTGGCCCTATTCAAATGTGCAAATTTCATACCTTTCCCTGAAATGTTTGATTTACATGGTTTGTCACTAAATATTGGCAAATAATTAACACCGTCACTTCTCTAAAACTGTTTGAGAGAAATTCATCACTATTCGTATTGCTGAAAGGTAATTGGTTAAATAAGCATTTTGGGCACTGCCAGTTTACAAAATGCTCAGATTTATCATCATAAATACTTTTTGGAACACCAGCACAAGAAATATGTATCCAAATATTGCATGAAATACAAAGTAGAGCTTTTTTGGTTGATTTTGACTGATTGTTTACAGGAATGACACGGAAAAAATTTCATTGATCAGTGTTGGCACGGAAAACACATACAAAATTACATAAATACACATAAAATGTGAGAAAAAAGGTTAAATAGAAGAAGAAAAAACAATACAAGAGAAACGAGTATTGTTCACCTTATAATTGTTCAAAGTAGGGGGCTTCCATTGTGTCTCTTGTTATTGCACAATTCATCATATAGTTTTTCAGCTTGTTCCATGGAAGTTACAAATTTTTTGATAGTTTTTCCGTTCGCTGTTGGAAGCGCGACAAATATGCGTCCATCAGATGACCAAGCTGACGTGACCCTCGGAGATGATCTCGCTTTCCGAAGGATGTCATAGTTCGCTTTTGTCAAATCTTCGACGATTGAGATTCCGGTGCCCTTCAGTCGACGTTTCACTTTCAAGATCGATTGTTTTACCCGATAAGACACGAATCTGACGATGATCGGCCGACAAGGGAGGCGTTTGGGCAGGTTTAGACGACACTTTTGACGACCACGACGATGAACTAGTGGTTGATGTCGCAGATCTTAGAATTCGCTGCGACTGTGAGGTAGATTGTGCATCATGTGTACCTCCGTTGCTGGGTTCCCTCCTGAACGCCCCGGTACGATGGCTCTTATCGATGTCATCGATGTGGAGATTGATTCCGAGGTTTTCTTTCGCAACACGTATCATGATGTCATCAGTATTTTCTCCGTTAGTAGCATGTATTATATTACTGTAATTTTGCACGCAGGGCGCGCCAAAAATTTTTGACCCTTTCTTTTTACTTTTGCCCCTCCAAACATTCGTTAAACGTAATTCAAAAATATGTTTAAAAAGTAGTGTAATTCACTACAAAACCATTAAACTTACACAATATTCAATTTTGCATTGCGAGCCTATACATTGTAATTTTGCTCGCGGAGCTCGCTGATGAAAATATAGGCCATACATATTGCTTTGTTCCCTCCCCCCCCCCCCCAAAAAAAAAAACAATGTGACAAATTGAAAAATTTTATTGCTTAAAATGCAGCGCAAGCACTACAAATCTATTAAACTAAAAATATTGGGGCAAACATATTGCTTTTGCCCTCTCCCCCGAAAAAAAAACTGACAAATTGGAAAATATATTTAACAACCAGTGCAAGGCACTAGAAAACCATGAAACTGACACGATGTTCTATTTTTTGCGCACTTTGCAAAAAAAATTCTTAGCATATGTTTGGCTGCAGTTTTGCGCGCGGAGCGCGCCTAAAATTTTGACTTTTTTACTTTTGCCTGCCCCTCCCCCCCCAAAAAAAAATGAAAAATTGATAAATTCTTAAAACGTAATGCAAGAATATGTTTGAAAAGTAGCGCTAGGCACTACATAACCATTAAACTATTACACAACATTCCTTTTTTTGCGGTGCTTGCACGAAAAATTGTTAGCCTATATTGCAATTTTGCCGCGCGGAGTGCGCCGAAAATTTTGACGTTTTATTACCAGGCCAATGAAAATATTGGGACTATTTGATACGGAAAATGAACTGTATTGTGTAAAGAAAAAATAACCATACGGAAAATGAACTGTATAGTGTTAAGAACAAATAACACACATATTCCTAAATTCGTGCTGGAGGGGGACATTTGATATTGTGTCCCCCACCAGGCCCACCTTCAAATTCGTGGGGGGGGGGGACATGTCCCCCTGTCTCCCCTGGATTTGCGCCCCTGGGTGTCGTCGTGCTTCGTTTTACTTTGTGTATAAGTTGACTTACTTTTCTTTTTACTTCTCTCTGATCTTTTCCTTTTCGTTTCGAACAGGGAATAGGTAACACTCGACATTCATGTAGCTCTGTTCTATCATTTTTAGCAATCCTTTCTGGAGCAGTCCCTCATTGTTTGACCCTTCTCAAGTGCTCGGGGAACCAGATTATTCAGATTATGTCGAAAATAGGTGTCGAAGCAAACTTAAAAAAAAAATGTACCTTGGTGTCCGCATCCGGAAAATTACCCCCGGATAATTCCCACCCTGACAATAATGCTCCCCGGATAATTACCACATGGACAATTAACCTCAGATAATTATCACATGGACAATTACTCCAAGATGATTACCACATGGATAATCCCCCCCCCGGATAATTACCACACGGACAATTACCCCCAGATAATTACTACCCAGACAATTATTCCTGGAGATAATTGACCTGGAAGTAATTGCCCGGGGGGATAATTGTCTGGTGATAATTGTTCGGGGGTAATTGCCAGGGGAATAAATGTCGAAGAACCCATAGTATTATGTACACGTAAACATTACATCTTTGGAAGAGTTTTATGTTCATCATAATGCTGTTTCGTGGATCTTATTTCATTTATTTTTTTTTCAGCCGTGAAAAAGTGGATGAAGATGGGTGGTGAGCCATGGGAAATGATCGATCCCGTCGATGGATTTCATCCCAGTCAGGTGAGAAGTAAATTCCAATATCCAATGTTCTCT
>JZLH01S0238174.1:8742-24922 GCA_001188425.1 Eucidaris tribuloides | reverse complement strand
ACTTTGTGCACAAAAGTATAGACTTGTCCCCATGTGTGCAAAATCTGTGATATGGCCTGAGATTGTCGACCACTTACTCAGGCCAAAGCTTTCAGTCTGTTGGAACTTCATGACGTTGTCCAACTGTGTTTACAAAGATGGATCTAGGACTAAAAAAAGTCACTGATATGATTTTTTTCTATTGATTTATAATCGACACACCAAACATTTACTCAAATTTAATTGTACTTGTACAAGTTGTAGTAGTTTGTTTATCTGCCTGCTATATTACAGTACATTGTGGATTGCAATTGCATATGATCATGTGTCAGCAGACCTGCCAACTGTCCCTATT
This sequence comes from Eucidaris tribuloides, assembly GCA_001188425.1. Taxonomy (NCBI): domain Eukaryota; kingdom Metazoa; phylum Echinodermata; class Echinoidea; order Cidaroida; family Cidaridae; genus Eucidaris; species Eucidaris tribuloides. Next base: position 24,588 of record JZLH01S0238174.1, on the reverse strand, counting down.
TTCTAGGGACAGTCCTTGTTTTTGCCAAAAAAAATGCACCTTAGGTTTTAGGGTTGGCAGGTATGTTTCAGTCAAATTCCTGCCAGCCATTTTCTTCTAATTTCATTCACGGTGCGTCATTCTCCTCAGCACAATCTGCCACTTGCCAGTCTTTGTATTTTATGCAAACCTGAGATTTCAAAGCTGACAGCTGGCTGCATTGATGGTGCATAAAGCTAGTCACTTGCAGGAGTCTTAGCTTGACATTGTGTATGATTCATAATATACAAGGCCAAAAATTGCATTTCTGGATGGATATATGAATAATGAATAAATATTATTTCTTCAGTTCAGGCATGGAAATTTGGTTCAAAACAGTTTTGTTTCTTAAATAAAAAATTCTAGAAATTCTAGGTTCTGGATTTTAAAACCCTGTCTCCTGCCTTCGCACATGATTGAACATTTACCAAGAGGATAATACAGAGTGTATCAGCAATTGCAGTTGCACTATACACCCCTTACTTGTATGGTCACATAAAATGAGCCTTGCTGAGTTTCACTATACACCATTTTACGAAAGGATTTTAAAACCCTGTCCCATGCCTTCACTGTTCACGTATGATTGAACATTTACCAGGAGGATAAAACAGACAGCTGTGTAGTGTAGGTAAAGGGCAGTATATCAGCTATTGCACTATACACCCCTTACTTGTATGGTTGCATAAATTTAGCTTTGCTGAGTTTCACTTTACACCATTTGGAGTTTTGTTGTTGTTGTTTGTTTTCAATGCTACTATCCTGGCCTGTAATCTAATAATCACATATACTCCCTGTTTCATTGCAGAATCACCGTTCATTACCTCAACAGAGATGGTGAGACATTATCAGTGAAGACGAAGACTGGAGAGAACCTGTTAGATATAGTATTAGACAATGACCTTGATATAGATGGATTTGGTAAGAATGCAACACATTCAATGAAAAATGAATTGTATTTAATCATCTTTTTCTTCATCTTCATTGTTTTCTTAAACTCCATTTGACCCCTTGGTTTTGGGTCAGAAAGTTTGAAAGTCATAGTTAAACTAATTCCTAATAAAAATATATAAGGGAATCAAAGTACCCAACAGATAAATCAGTTTAAATGAGGCAGTAAAGCATTGTGTTTAGGGAACTGTAAATTGTCTGTATCAATGGCTAGGCAAAAACCTTGTGTTGAAGGTCTACTAAATCTACTGATTCATCTGTTTAATTAAAAGAAATGATCTCAAAATTAGTGTTGTGTCATACTCGTATCAGTTCTTTCCAAAACCAATTAACATACCATAAAAATGGGATTTTTCTTTGGTAACCTGTATTACTTGAAAGGTCTTTCTATGAAAAATATATATATCACTCCCTGAAATGATAGTGCCAACATGCTAATGTTCATGGTAAAATATTATTTTTCTGCTTCACATCCATTACTTAATATTCAATATTTGGTTACATTTGAAATAATTTGAATTATGTCATCATACATGTACCAACATTTCCTTGCAAACTTATGTGTCTGAAGCGAAATGACATGAAATAGCTTAAACCATACAATTGAAAACTTTTTTTTTGGCCTTGATGGTCAATTGTAAGTTCATTAACCTTTTCAGTACAGTTCTTCTGGGAATACAGAGAGTCAGAGGCACAGCTGAAATTCAGTTTATGAAAATAATCACATCAGTTATTAAGTGCACAGTATGGACTAATATATATCAAACTGTGATATCCATGTTAATCTACTGCATACTCTTCCTTTATTCCATCCAGGATGATTTGATTAGTGGGTGGCCTGAATCTTCTCTTTCTAAGTATGTTATTGTGCTTCTTCATCATAGAAATTTTTTTTGCCCTATTTCCTGTCAATTTTCATGGACAGGTGCCTGCGAAGGAACGCTAGCATGCTCTACCTGTCATCTGATATTCAGCGAAGAGATTTACGACACCCTTCCTGAAAAACTAGATGAAGAGGAGGACATGTTGGATCTAGCGTATGGACTCACAGACACGTAAGACATGGGTCCTCAGTCACTCTACCACAGCAGGGGCAGTGCCAGGGTGAAATATTAGGAGGGGAGACGAATCCATCAGGAAAATTTGTCTGCCAAAAAATTTGTTTACCTGCCAAAAACCTGACCAAAACCATTTTTTGCCCGCCCCCCAAAATTGTTTACTAGCCAAATGAACAACAATAGTGGCGGTGAAACTGTCAAAAAAAGGTAACATCTGTGTTGTTTTCATTACATGTACTTTTAAAAAAATGGGGGAGGGATGCCCCCGTACCACAGTGTTGTATTCAAGGTTGGTCTCGGACTCAGCATTGTTCCATGTCACCCAATGGTGGCACCAGGGTAAAATCTTAGGGAGGGCAAAATCTGTCATGGGGACAAAAACGTCCAAAAACAGTAAATTTCACTACAAAATACCCTTGATTTTCTGTATTTTGAAAATATCTGGATGGAAGAAGTTATTGGAAGAAGAAAGAAGAAAAAGAAGAAGAGGAGAAGAAGAAGAAAAAGAAAGAAGAAGAAAAAGAAGTAGTAGGAGTAGTAGAAGAAGTAGTAGTAGTAGTTGTAGTAGTAGTAGTAACAGCAGCAGCAACAGTAGTTGGTATAAAGAGAGTATTGATGACAAATCCCACTCATCGCCCACAGTTTCAAAACTCTGGCTGTAGACTAATGTGGATTTTCACCTGTTTTCTTCCAGATCAAGACTGGGCTGCCAGATATGCGTGACCAAAGAGATGGATGGCATGGTGGTAGAAGTACCAGAGGGTGTGTCCGATGCCAGGGATGTATGAATGGAAGTTATTGTATTCAAGTGGATCAGCAACTATGTTTTTAAACAAACAAATTTATATGGGATTGATATGATGTGAGGTTTCAGGCCAGTAGCCAGGATTATTAATGAGGGGGCTGCATATGTAAAAAAAAACTCTACCACTATAGGGTGATTTTTCCGTAAAGCAGACATTACTTGCACCAGATATTTAATTTCTACTTCAGGTTACTTGATTGGTATTGTACTGTATGTGCTGACTATTTCCCAATTGTTTTATTTTCATGAATTTTGCTACTTAAACAACTGTGAAGATTTTCACTTCCTGATATTCCCATATACAAAGTGAACAAAAATGTGATAAAAATTATGGAAACAATCTCATGAGCTCCCTGTCTTGAAGCAAATGTGTAAAAACATGTAAAAGAGTGTTTATGGCGCATACAGTGTTATATTCAGGGCTCGACACTAGCACTTGCCCGGGGAAAGTAAAATTTCATGTGGGGCATGTCAAAATTCCAAATGTTAAACTTTACTTGCCCGATTGGGCAAGTAAAATTTTGATCATGAAATGAGCAAAATATGTCTAAAATTTTGTGTTCAGGTCAATTTCAACATTATTTCGTTCATTGTATTTAATTTTATGACTCAACTCCATAAATCACACATATTGCAACCCCCAGAATTAAAATAGTAAATGTCCAATGCTATAAAAAGCCTTATTGTTTAAATTTAGTGAGAAATCATTTTTGGTTATTGTATATCGGGCAAGTAAATCTTTCATTCGGGCAAGTAAAAATCTGAAAGTGATAATTTCACTTGTCCGACAGGCAAGCAGGCAAAAAAGTGTTGAGCCCTGTTATATTGATATTTTGGTTATATACATGAGTTTGAAGTAATTAATGCAGTGCAAATTGCACAATAGAATGCGGGGAGTGAGCAGTTTTAGGGACAGTGATTTTCCGTGATAACGGAAAACGGACGGAATTTCCGGAAATCACAACTTGAAACGGAAAATGAGTTTTCAAACGGAAAATCACAGAAAACCTCTTTTTTCCTCTAAATTTTTACTTTTTGATTGGAAAAAACACGAAACTCAGGACAAAAAAAAAAGAAAAAGTTGCCACAAAAATACAAAAACAGCGAGAAATATTTGTTTCAATTTTTATGTTAACGGAATTGTCATTTTTCTTCATGTATACAAAGTCTATGGTAAAACGGAATTTCCATTTTTCAGACAAGTTGATACGGAATTCCTGATTTTTAGAAACGGAAAAGACCTTTTCTTGAAATGGAAAATCACTGTCCCTACAGTTTTTGAAAAAAAAATTGCTTGTGGTCTGTACTGGCTGGATTAGAACCCTAATTCAATTTTGTGTGTACTACATCAATACTAAAGAAAAGTCATTAAAGGAAATAAAGATTGTATAACTTGTTAAGGTTTTGAAAGACATCTTGTTAATCATTTCATTTTTTTTCTTCTGATATTTTCCTGTGAATACACACTACATGGTATTCTAAACAATCCATTTTTAGCTCACCTTAGCCAAAGGCTCAAGTGAGCTATTGCAATCGCTTTTCGTCCGTCGTTGTCGTGCGTCGTGCGTAAACTTTTACACATTTTCAGCTTCTTCTTCAAAATGCATGATTGGATTAGGCCCAAACTTAGCAGGAATGATCCTTAGGGGGTGCGGATTCAACGGTCCTCAAATGGTACACCTGGCCCCCCTGGGGGCCCAGGGGCAGGGCCCTAGAGGGCCAAAAGTAGGTAGTTTTCAAACATCTTCTTCTCTAGATCCAGAAATAGTTTAGTTAAGCCACTTTGTGTGTAGATACCTCTATATGTGCTGAATTAATGTTCCTCATGACAATGCCCAGGGTGGTCCCGTTTGGGCCCTAAGGGGGGCAAAAGTTTGGGGGTAGGGCCCTATGGGAATAATTCACATTCACATCAATGGATTTTGACCAAACTTGGTGGGAATGATCCTCAGGGGGAGGGGATAGAGGGTTCATGAAATGGTACACCAGGCCCCCCTGGGGGCCCAGGGGGCAGGGCCCATAATATTGGCCCATTTGTGACTAAGTTGGGATGGTAGATGCTACATGTATAGTGACCTGAATGTTAAATTGGGGTCAAGGTCACATAAGTAGGTCAAAGGTCAAATGTTAAGATACTAGGGCGTGCCTTGTTTTTATAAAAACGGATGTTAGAATTTAATTTAACTTGGCAAAATCAGCTATATGGCAAGGGGATGAAATGTTTTCCAACTGGTTCATTTGGCTACGTTGGTGCCTAGATATCAGGCTTCAAGGGCCAAAACTATGTATAACTGATGTTTTTTCTATGGGTGACATAAGGTGCGTCTACACCTACCGAAACTTCGCGAAGTTTAACTTCCCGATAATTAACTTCCCGATAATTCGCAGTGTAGATGCAAACTTCGCGAAATTATACTCGCGAAACTTCTCGCGAAAAATCCTGCTCGGGGGGTAGGATTTTTCTCGGACACCGCGAAACGTCGCGCGACATTTGCAGTGTGGACGCAAACTTCGCGAAGTTTCGCGGGGTGTGATATCCCACAGATCATCTGCAACGTAATTTCCGGTATTAAACGCGCGCCTCGCTCGAAAACGCTAGCTCCAGCTGGCTAGCTCGCCCGCCGCATGCATTGTTGTTGTCGCCGCGTTGTAATTGTACTTGTACCCATTCGTCGTCGTGTACTGTGCATGTGTGTTGTGTTACTTTCGTGCAGTCCGGCGTGCAGTGAAATATCGAACGTACTCGTATTTTTCCTGGGGATTTTCATCCAGATTCTGCGATTGGCATTCTTTTTCTTCTTGTGTTTACAATCTAGTACAAGTTTCAACAAAAAGTAGAAATGTCAACTCAAATCCAGAACACGCATTGGAACGACGAGGAGGTTCGTTTTTTGATAAACATGTGGCGAGAGGACGAGGTGTTCGGCGAGACGTCCAGCAATGCCGTCCGAAACAAAACTGTTTATAAAACAATGCAAAAGCGGATGGCAGACGCTGGGTTTGCTAGGTCAGCAGACCAAATTAAAAATAAAATAAAGGCGCTGAAGAGCAAATATAAAGCCGTTGTGGACAACAACAGGAGGAGTGGTAGGGGCAGGAAAACCTGTCCATATTTTGACATATTAAATGAATTTCTGGCTCATCGCCCAGCTATCAACCCGACTGCATTATTGCAGGCAGGAAGTTCACGTGGTCTATCGGCTTCGGCGTCATCTTCTAGCGGTAGATCTAGTGACCTCGATGAGGCGGATAGTGACGAAGAGGTTGAAGCAGACGTTGAAGGTATATGCAAGCAAATGGTTTGTGCCGGTAAACGGTTACCCTTTCCTTGTGATGAGTTTTTTTTTTTTTACTAAAGGTGTATTTAATTAAATCACACTTTGCACCAGCATGCAATGCCCTTCCCCCTCCAACCAGGTTGTCGTAGTTGTGCATCTGTTAATCGTTATTTTATAGATCAAATGAAAAATTCCCCGACTGTTAAGTGTGTGTGTGTGTGTGCGCGCCGTATATATGTGTGCGTGTGTGCCGCATGTGTGTGTGCCGGTGTGTGTGTGTGTGTGTGTGTGTGTGTGTGTGTGTGTGTGCTGTATATGTGTGTGTGCGTGTGTGCCGTATGTGTGTGTGCCGTATGTGTGTGTGTGTGTGTGTGTGTGCCGTATGTGTGTGTGCGTGTGTGTGTGTGTGTGTGTGTGCTGTATATGTGTGTGCGTGTGTGTGTGTGTGTGTGTGCTGTATGTGTGTGCGTGTGTGTGCGTGTGTGTGTGCTGTATGTGTGTGTGCGCGTGTGTGTGTGTGCGCGTGTGTGTGTGTGTGCCATACGTGTGTGTGTATGTGTGTGTGTGCCGTATGTGTGTGTGTACGCGTGTGTGTGTGTGTGTGTGCCGTATGTGTGCGTGCGCGTGTGTGTGTGTGTGCCGTATGTGTGTGTGCGTGTGTGTGTGGCGTGTGCGGTATGTGTGTGTGTGTGTGCGTGTGTGTGTGTGTGTTGGTCGTGGGGGTGTGTTTGTATGATAAAATTATTTTGGAATGGGCCAGTGCTTTGTCTACAAAATACAAGTACTGACTGTAATATCAACACATCAGTATCAAGTTAACCCTCCACATTTCATAGTCGAAAAAGGAAGCAAGATTAACTAATATTTTGATTAAATTGTCTAACATACTTTTTGTGAGAAGTTTATGTTGTGTTAAAAAAACACCCTTACCTGTAAGTAACTTCTGAACTGCTTTCTGTCTGTAACTGTTTTATTTTTCCAACATTTTAATTGCATTTTGTGTACTTTAGTTTATGCAGGTGATACCGCCCAGACTGCAGAGGATGCACATGTTAATAGCCAGGATTCCCTCGAAGATTTTGGTAAGAATAATTGATTAACTCTGAATAAGATTTGAACAAATTCTGCTTCATTGAATACATGTATTATAGTGAAAATATACAGTTTAAGAACATACTGTACATGTACTTCCGTTCTTGAATCTGTTATATTTACAAGGTAGAAGTCTTCTCAGTAACATAAATCATTATTCCTGTCCAATGGGCTGCATACGTATTATGGAAATAAATTGTAATTAAATATACATGTTGAGTTTTGTGTTTGCAAATATTAATAATAGGAGTGTAAAGAAAATCAATGATGTGTACTTTAAAGTAACAATACCTTTGAAAAACATCTGGATAATTGGATACATACATTAACTTTAAATATAGCTCTGTAAGTTATTACATTTACCAGTACATTTGATAACTTAATATGTACCTTTGTTTAATTATTAACAGATATGCTAAGTGACCACGAACATCAACCCGATGATGACAACAATGATGAGGATCATCAAGATCGAGAAGGCCAAGATCGAGAAGGCCAAGAACGAGAAGGCCAAGATCAGGAAGGACCCCGTGCAGTACAAAGGGAAAACAAGCCTGCTCGGAGGAGGGGTAAGATAGTAGGCCTACTGGGAGTTTTTTTTTTTCTTTAAGAAATGGACAAAACAAAATATTATGGCAACCAGACTGAAGCTTGGAGTGTTAACACAGATCCAAATTATTATTATTATTATTATTATTTTTTTTTGGGGGGGGGAGGGGAGGGGAACATGGTTTATGTTTCCCTATTTTGGAAAATCTAATAAAACAAAATTCAGTTTCCAGTGCTTATGATCACTATCACACAATAGTGCAAAGATCCAAGGATTGGTAAAAAGAAACAAGTATAGGTATGTATATTGGTATGTATATATAGGTATGTATATGGGTATGTATATATAGGTATTTATATACATGTATTTTGTAATTTACCAAATTGTTTGAGCATTTTTTTTCTACGTTCAGCCGATTCAGTTGACTATTGATACTAGGGTTATCTACATAATACTTAGCATTCAGCAGTATAATCAAACAAGATCATGCAAAACTTTGTTGTGATTTGTAAAACAGGAGGTTCAATGGCAACACAACTATCACACATGAATTTATCTATATTTTTTTTCCAACAGATTCATCGACTAGGCGTGACCGAACGATTAAGGAAGCACTTGAAAAGTTGACGACAGTCACCCGTCAGAGGGACCGAGCTTTCATGGAAGAGGAAAGGGCCTTTAGGCAGGACGAGGCACAACTCAGGAGGGAAGAGGTGCGCAGCACATCGACATCAATAATGTTTTGTCATTTAGTTTATGTTCACGATACAAAACTAAAGGAAATGGAACAAAGATAAATGATTAACGATGTGTTCTTTTTTTTAACTAGTACAGTTGTAATATGTAATAGAGTTTCACCTCTGGTGTATCTGGGATAAAGAGATTATGTTTATACACATGTAATTATAATTACACTGCTATTCGCAGTGCAATTGCGTGGTATGCATCATTGTTACACGAAAACATTTCTAGTGTTCTAGATTAACTTTTTAAATGAATAGAGGAATAGGACACAACCCCCGCCCCCTCTACTAGCCAGTACCCCTTTCTGATAGTATGTAGCTTGATGTTTCCAAATTTGATTTTGACCTGTAGATGGCACTACTGAGAGAACAAATGGAACTTGATCGTGAACGTATGCAGATGGAGAGGGAGCAGATGAGGAGGGAAGCAGAAGAACGGAGGAGGGAGAGAGAAATGGAGGAGAGGCGCCGGGATGAGCAATTCAGAATGATGATGACTGCCCTACAACACCAACCACCAAATTATAATTATTTTCCAACCAACTCACAACATGACAGAAGTTACACACAATTGTAATAAGGATAGTACCACTGACATGTCTATTTTTTCACATTTAATATCTTCATTATAATGGTTCAGACTGATAAACATTCAATCAGACGCACCTAAAGTAAACATTACTGAGATGAGATTGTACTCTTAACAAGCCCATTCATTGTTAAAATGTTTACTTTGTATTGCATGCGACATTTAAACAGTTTATTGAAAGAGTAAGTTATGTTACATATTCTTACATTGTGCTTGTGTGCTATCTCTGCTGCCATGTGAAATACATGTATCATCAAATATGACAGCTTAAATTACTTCTCGTTTTCTACAACATATACATGTATTTATTTTTACAAGTTACTTTGTGGTGCACACAAAAATGAAACATTGTTACATCACATTACAACAATACATGTATGTTTTCATGTTACATTGTTCATGTGACATATGCTGCCACATAATACCTGCACTCGACAGCTGAAATTAAATTACCTCTGTTTATGTACTTCTACATTATTTCTTTTAATACTTACATGTATTTATTCTTTCTTTTGATAAGGACACTTTTAACCACAAAAAGGAACGTCTACATTTAGCTTGCCAACCATCAACTGTTGCTGGTACACAGGCATTAGGTTTTTAGGTTTTTACATAGTTCTTGTGTGCCAGGCTGCCACGTAATATTTGACAGCTGAAATTACCTCTGGTTATGTACTTAGAATTATTTGTTTTAACATTTTTAAAATTTTATTATTATTACATGTATCATTATTATTAGTTTTTTTTCGGGGGGGGGGGGGGGGATAAAGACAACTTTAACCAAAAAGAGGAAAGTCTACATTGAGCTTGCCAACCATCAACTGGTGCTGGTACATGTATAGTTTTTCGAAATATTTATTTCACGTGTTACTTTATTCAAAAGTGGACCTAAATTTATGTATTCATGTATGTATACCTCAAATACAAGTGGAATATTCATCACCAAATTGTAGTACAGTAAATAGTAATTGTTACATTAAGTGTCTGATTTCTTAACATCAGATTTAGTTCAGTGTTTTTATCTCGATTCGTCACTTCATTTCAAATGTTCTATTTGCCAAAGATATGTACTGTATTATAGTAGCAAATTATTTAACTTTGTGAACTTGGCTGATAAACATCACTTGCCACAAAATTTACAACTGGTGCTGATATGCTGTGCTGCAATGTGATATGATTAAGGCTGTATACATGTCAATATTTTTTTCTGTCTCACCAAACAACTCAAGTGTACTATATAAATAACACCTACATTTATAACTTAATCATCACATATCTCATTAGAGTGAATAGTAATTATTTATTGCATTAGTAAAAATTATACGGCATAGAATAGAATTGTTTAGCATTGTGTCATCAGCTGTCTTAGTGAATGTGTAGTATACATCATTAAACATGTGCATGTATATTAGATGTGTTTACCTGATTTCTTAACATCAGACATACGTAGTTGTATTTGTTAAAACCATTCATTAGTAAACTAGCTTAAAAGATTAAATTACACATTTCACAATTTACAATTTCACTTAATTTATTTCCAGGGCATCTTCATGTTAATGATTTTTTGTTACTGGAATAAAGAAATTCATAGGAAATTGGTCATGTGACAAAAATTTTGAAAGACTTCCTGGGGGGAAAATATCAAGCTTTGCTTGTTTTATCTTTCTAGAAAAATACACACAAAAACAAAGGCTTAAGTGTTTAAATGATCATAGTTTGATATTCTTTCAAGTCAACTCCCTTTTAACTTGTGCAGATGAATTTTAATTGAACATTTCATCAGTTTTCTTTGAAAACAAAATGTACATTTTTAAACATCTGCTTTGAATGGTAAGTGAAAAAAATTTTCCAATTTCACAAACTTTGCTTAGTTTGTATGAAGTTTCAAAGTTGATATGTGTGTGAAAGAGTATATGGTAACCTTGCCAGACATTTGTTGTCACTGCCTAACAGCAGCAGTTAACTGTCATTTCTTCTATGCAATATTTTTATACAAACCTGTATTATTTCATATTTGTACGTATTTATTCATACCTAGTCTTGTCATTATTGTTCAAATACCAAAAAAAGTAAGTAAATAAAATAAAATAAAATTATGCCTATAATGAACATCTATAGTGTTTTTTGTTGTGAATTTGTTGATCTTGTCTTGTGTTTGTACTTAAACATCAGTAAATGAAAACAAAGGACTACGAAATATGCTTGGATTTGGAAATTATGCCAGTGGATCAATGACTGATTGCATCTCTGCTGCAGTCTGTGTTAAATTGACCTTTATATTCAATTTATCGGATCTGGTCAAAATGCTGTGCAAGTGCTGTGCGAACAACTTCAGCTTGTACAGGGGGATTACCTACATAAACACATCTGTTTGGGTGTGCAGGTCTCTGATCTTTTTTAAGGTCATTCCAGGATTTGAAATAAGGATTTTTTCGACTTTCCACAATATTGTGGAGAATGCAGCACGTCAGAATAACAGTATTGGTATTATGTATATCGAGTTCGATTGTTTTTGAAAGTATACGCCATCGCCCCTTCATGCGTCCAAATGCATGTTCGACCTTGATGCGACTACGACTAAGTTTTTTATTAAATTGTGTTTGGGATGGTGTGAGTCGTCCATTGTCGCTGTATGGCTTCATGAGATTAGGCAACAAAGGATAAGCAGGGTCACCAAGCAACATAATAGGGATATCTACATTAGAAAAAGTCTTAGATTCAGGTGGGAATAATGTATTATTACATAATTTATTATATATGGGGGAATTTGTGAAAACACGTGCATCATGCACACTACCAGGCCACCCTATTACTATATCAATAAACTGACCAAAACTATCAACAACCGCCTGCAAAATTATTGAATAAAATCCCTTCCTATTACAGTAGTCTCTGGCATTTTTAGGTGGTGCTCGAATTGGTATATGCGACCCGTCAATAGCTCCAGCTGCTTGTGGGAATCCCAAACCCTCAAAGCGCTCCATGCAGTTCTGTAAACAAGAAACACAGAAAAAAAAAATCAATGTAAGACATACAATGCAATACACTTGGTCTTGTACTCAACTTTGTAACAATTTGACACCCCAAATTTGCTTCAGATAATCAGATTACATGTGGTTACCTTTTTAAAAATAATGGCGATATTGTTTTGTGTTTGACATACTTGGGAAGTGCACACATGTAAATGTAGCCGTTGTGCTTTTATTCAAGGGGTTAATCAGTGGCCGACCTCAAAGGAAAATATCGCTCCAAATTTTTAGTTTATACCCAGGGGTTGATTAATGTGATGTTAGTTGCTTATTGCGATTCATGCCTTGTCACTACAATACATTCACAACAAACCTGCAGTCTTTGTCCATCGGGTATATTTATGTGCCGGTCACGTAACACTTCTACAATTGCTTGACACGTGTCTGTTATGATTGCTGCCACAGTCGATCTTCCCACTCCAAACAGCTGAGCAATTGTTTTATACTCGGCTTGGCTTGCCAGACGCCACAATGTAATGGCAAGGCGCTGGTCAGCTGGGATGGCTCGGCGGAAACGAGTGTCATTCCTGGTGATCGATGGCCGGATCTCTTCCAAGATATACATGAATGTTGTTTTGGTCATTCTGTAAAATAAAAAACAAGCACATTCAAAACAAAATTTCAATTGCATTATGATCAGATTTATACCCTAGATGTTATTGTATAGTTGTTCACCAAATTATAGTGTACACAATCCTGGACACAATTATGATCATTGCCATCGTCCCAGAATTGACTGTACATTGTACCTACTATGTACCTTGTGCCTGGACATCCACCGAGCCGGTATAAACAGAACTGATTGGACATCATATATTATTATGGGTACAAACTCTGCAAGGAATTTTATGTGTAATATTTGTTGCCCATCACATTCCTGTTCTTGCGATGCCAATTATAAAAAAAAAAAATGCACATTTTCTTGCCGATATGAATCGGTGTACAAATTATACGATTGTTTTGGCAGAAATAGTTATGATTTAATGAAAATTTGCGGTATATTTTGAGTATCATGCACGTCAGCTGTATTATTATTTCATTGTAAATAAACTCTGGCAAGTCATTTTGAGTGCTACATGCGGGACTATAGTACATGTAACCCAGGGAGCTCCGGCCCTGCGGGCCGAAGCTCCCTGGGTAGTACATGTTGCTATGTTGTCAGATACCACGTACAGACTCGCGATCGCGGAAATACGATACGGCCCGAAGTCGAGTCGCGTTGAAAATATGCAAAACATTACTAGAAATACTATTCCACCTTCGCCGACCTGCGCACGATGATCAGTAATTTGTGATACTTGTACATTTCTTATTCATAAAAATAAATATCAAACATGATTTTTACAATACCTGAAGTGTTCTAACCACGTTTTATTGGTCCACGTAGCAAGAACAATGGTTTCCCACCAATGCAATGATTTTGGTTCTGACCACACAGCTCGCGGTACACGGTTAGTCATGCTGTACATCGACAGAATTAACCACAGTGTAGTGAGCATTTCGCTCTGTCGACGGCGAACATAGGCAAAAAATCGTCGTCGTCTACGAAGTTCAGACCTTCTTCTACGAAGTCTAAACTTCAGCTGAAGAGAATTCAAGCGAGAATGATCCTCCAGTCCGGCCATGATTACTCACGTGTACGGTACACGAATGCATAAAGCGATCCAGAACTGCTGCGCTGTCCGATCATGGAAATTTCCCGCGGTCAAGACATCGAGATCGCTTGTTTACCTTTTGTCGCACATGCGCATTAACAACCAAATTTTCGGGAAGTTTCGCGTTCGAGAAAGATCGGGAAGTTTTGGGCCTAGTGTGGATGCACGAATAAATTATCGCGAAGTTTCATAAAACTTCGGGAAGTTTAACTTCGCGAAGTTTTGTAATGTAGACGGGGCTATAGAGAGTTTGCGAGACCTCAAGTGAGCGTCGTGCCCCCCGGGGCTCTTGTTTAAGGACCTTTACAATTTTTTTTGGGGGGGGGGGAGGGGATGCATACCCCAAAGGCTTTTAGCTTCAAACAAACAGTTGATCCCTTTTTATGTAAAATTTCTAGGCCAGTCGCCAGAGATTGTTTATTGGTGAATACACAAGCAAGAAAGTCATCAGCAGAGCTCAAACAAATGGCTGTTGATTCCCAAAGTGTCACTGGTTCAAGTTTGCATCACAAATAGTATCCTTTCAACAACTGCTATATGACAGGAATGTTATACAAATAATGTTTATGAGTTCAGTGGTACAAATATTTTCATGAGTTGAAAGATTAACATTCCATTCAACAAGGCAAAGCTGAGTTGAATGGAACACTTAATCTTTCAATAAATGAAAATATTTGTAATATTGAACGAATGATGAAACATTCATTATTTGTTTTATACAACATTTAAAGTTCTGTTTTATTCACAAATTCAGCATGTTCAGTGTACGTGTGTATAGTCAATATCTCTGCAGTTTCCACATTGTAGTCTAAATTTCGCCAAACATTTAAATCCTTGTTAAAGCAGTGAGTTATGTTACCGGTTATGTTAAAAGTTCAAACTTAAAACTCATTACTCGTACAATTCAGTGGTATGTACTACTGTACGTGTGTAGCGCTGCACACAGTTAGTATGGGCATTGCAACACACAGTACGGTAACATTACGAACTGTGGAATGGGACGAAAATGGAACCAAAATGCACACAAAAATGAAACCAAATTTCACGCTGCGCTGAATGGAGTATCTATTCAATATGTGACCAACAATCCTCCAATCAAATGACAAGGATCTACTTGGATGTTGTATAAGATATGTTATTATACTTTTTCATACTAGAGAAACATCTCTCATTTAAGTACATGTACTCACAAAACTAGCACATTTACATTGAATTTTTTCCCAACAAATTTTATACATGTATTTATCTCTGAATATAGATAAATGGAGAAAACATGCATTTATTTTTCTAGGCTGGCAAAAGTTAATTTGAAACCTATCAAATTCTAGAGAATTCTAAAATGTTTTAATAAAAAATAAAAGAAAACTGTCTGGAAAATATGAAAGCTCTTTTTAAAATCTGAGTTTGAAAAGAATTCAAATGTGCGAGTACGTGCCAGAATTATTTATGTGTAATTGAATTAAATGTGTACAGTACATGTACATCTCCATGTAAGATACTAATAAATACATATTAATAGATTTGATATACTTATAACTATCTTCCTCATATATCAGTGTGTGTGTGTGTGTGTGTGTGTTCGTGGACATTTGTAATGCCCCAATTGTGAACCTTAATCAGGATTTTTTTTTGCGATGTGGACATCCTCAGTTGTTTAGTGGTACTAATCAATTGGAAATCAGCAAAAAGAGGAAGTAAAAAGGACTTGGTTTTGAGAACATGTATATACATGTAGGTAAGGGTAGGTCCACAGTTAGGTTGTAGTAAATTGACACATACACATTTTTTCCATGCTTACCATTTACATGTGTTCTGGTATGTATGTCCTCGGTTGCAAAGGGTGTGTATAGACGGTGGGGGTAGGGCCACCATTAGAATGTAGTCAATCACACGCATTTTATCCATGGTCAACATACATAATTCTAGTGTGTATGTCCTCAGTATGCAGTAAAAATCTGATCATGAAACAAAAATGGAAAAGGTTGACATGAGTTGGTCTTTACAAGTGTGTGTATACATGTATGTATATGTATGTGTGTGTGTGTATATATGTGCATGTGTGTTTTGTGTGTGTGTGTGTG
>JZLH01S0238150.1:29685-45329 GCA_001188425.1 Eucidaris tribuloides | reverse complement strand
TTATTATTATTATTATTATTATTATTATTATTATTATTATTATTATTATTATTACTATTATTATTACTATTATTATTATTATTATTATTATTATTATTATTATCGTCATCATTATTATCATTATTATTATTATTATCGTCATCATTATTATCATTATTATTATTATTATTACTATTATTATCATTATTATTATAGTTGTTGTTGTTGTTGTTGTTGTTTGTTGCTAGATATTAATTTTGCCTATTTCAATTTTGCTGCATACGTGTTACACTCAGAGCGATTACGAAACTCTGGTCATTGGCATATTTTAGAAGTATATGGAAACAGACAAGTTACAATCTGAAATCCGTTTGGGAAGTTAAATAAAATTGGCAAATTGTGTGCAAGGTATTGTAGTGATGATGACAGTACAGATATTGCTGATGTTGCTATCACTGTTCCTGTTATTGGTTTTGGTGGTGGTTGTGGCTGGTTAAAAGTCACTTATTGAAAGAAGAACTATCCATTCTGGGACATTGTCAAGCATGGCCCACAAATGATATTGTCAAGAAAATCGAGTTACCTTGCACGACATCTTTGAAATCAGCAGGAAAATCTTGATATAGAAACGTGTCAATCCACCAAGTAAGGAAGTAAATGTACCTGACACTAACCTTTATCAAAATGAGAGAATGTAAGATAAAAAGATAGTAAGATAAAATATATTAATCAAATTTGGCACGCATACATGTATACAGTCTAACTTTAGAGTAGAGTTGGTTACACTAGATTTTTAAACCCGACGTCAAGTCTTTAATATATAACTCCATCTTCCGTCTGCATGTCTTGTTAAAGGAAAATGACAAGATTGGAAGCAGTCCTCAAATTAGGACAAAATGCTCCCAAAATCAAGAACATTGTTTAATGTTTCTGCTGTGACAATTTCACAGTTATAAATTTTCTTTTCGCCGTACAATTATTTTCAGAAAATTTCGTCATGATAAAATGTGAATGTTTTTATGGGATCAATTTCTTTCAGGGCAGGAGATTAATTAAATTAATGCTTGTTCCTCCTAAAGTAACAAAAAACAAACAAACAAATACAAAACAAATCCTTCCAGTCTGACTATAGACTCGAGTCAGTGTATTTATTAGTGTATGTTTCAATTCATCTGGTTCTTGAAGCTTTTTTTTTACTTCTCCCAATCATGTCACTGCCCTAGACCAAAGTGTAAAACAAGATAAACGGGACTTCAGAGTAAATATATTCTGAAAGTGTCTTTCTAAGAGAGTAGTGAACTGTAATGCTTTCACCTGGAAACCAACAAAATGGTGAGCTCTGATAAAAGATTTTCCATTATCAACCAGTACTGGAGTTGCTGTTTAAATTGTTTAAAACGAGGAACATTATTCTCAGCGCCTCCTTTCTGTAGATTAAATATTTGGTGACGATCAATAGTTTGATCCTAACGTCATACCTGGTACAGACAGCAGATAGAAAGTCCCATTGTACAGAACATCCGAGTGGAGTATTTGAAACCTGTTAGATTAATCATTGATATTATTAGTCAGAACAAAAAGGTCCCTTCATTTATACTAAAAAAAAAAAATCACAATTTACTCAATATCATTTCAAATGGTTAAATTTATAATTTTGTGCTAATAACATTTAAAATTGGTGATTGCAGGACAATATAATTGAACAGAACTGCTATAAAACCAGTTTGGTAATTTGGATATGACATTTTGATAGAGCACCGAGTAGGAGAAAACAGCAGAAATGTCCATTTAACAACATATTCTCTACATGAGCATCATCTTAGAAATACATACACAGAAATGTGTATGTGGGACAATGTTAGTTTGTATATTGGGACACCACTACAACATCTTAACCCGTTTAAACTCTTCATCCTACAAATATTTAATACATTTGAAGTGAAACCTTTCTATTTTCCAATGCAAATGCAAATGCTTTCATCTGGTTATCAAAGAAATTGGGAACTTTGAGGAAGGATATTCCACAATTGCATGAGCGCAAATCCATTTTGAAATGTAGGGGGGGGGACATCACATGTTCATCCACGGCAAAATCCCACGTCCCAACATTTTTCACCAAAACAGGCTCAGCGGGGGGGGGGGGGAGGTGTTGTAGTGACGGAATTTTTTTCTCCAAATCACTAAATCCAAGCTCAAATTTTTTTCCGGTCACGCCAGACGCCGAAACTTGCTTAGCGGAGCGGTTTTTGTTTTTTTTTTTTTGGGGGGGGGGGCGTAGTGACGGAAATGTTTTTTCTCCAAATCCTAAATCCTAGTTTCAAGATTTTCCCGGTCACGCCAGCCACCGAAAACTCGCTCTGGGGGGGGGGGGGGCGGGGGTAGGGACGAATAAATTTTTCTCCAAATCCCAAGTCCTAATTTTTTTTACGTCACGTCAGCCGCGGAAAACTCGCTCAGCGGGGGGGGGGGGGTGGGGCGATAGTGAAGAAATTTTTTCTCCAACTCTCTCAGACTTATGCACACATGGAAATTCGTTGAGGGGGGACATTTGATATTGTGTCCTCCACCTAAAAAATCGTGGATGGGGGACATGTCCCCCTGTCCCCCTGGATTTGCGCCCCTGCACCATTGAGCAGTACCCTAGATAATCTTTAACGTTATGAGTACATAAATCCATGAACGCAATTTTTTCAAAGTTCATTTCTCAAATTTAGAGTAATGTCTGCATACCTGGAATATATGTGTAATATCTTCTCCAAAACTGTTTAATCGTCCCACAACGTGTCTGTTGGCTGCTGTAATATACCGGATATAACTTCGTTTATTATACTATGATAAATATAAATTTCACAGAGTGTTGAAAGGCGATACCAAATATTTATAACATCGTGCCGATTGAATTTGTATAGTGTGTAGATGTTTCTTTCACGAATAACTTTTACCGTGTTTGTTTATGTCGTGTTTCTTTTTAAATATGATACAACTCACTAGAAATACAGCAATCTTAAAGTTCAATTTATATCATTTGTTTTAATTGATTAATTTATTTAATCATTTATCTATTCATTTTATTGGACTTACTTACGTGTAGTTATCAGCTGACTCCCCACAACGCGCCGGAATAAGTAGAAAAACCGCTGTACAAATACGTATTACTCCTCGGCCATTATAGTCCATTACATTCATATATCTGTTTTATATTTGTTTTCTCTGTACAACGTTTCAACTAACGAATGATTGACATTATTTCTGCATATATATATATATATATATATATATATATATATATATATATATATACAGTATATATCATTTCTGCAAGTTTTGATTTGGCTCATATATGTCTTGTAATATTTTCGATGCAAAGTATCTGTCTTACTTACTGATTTTACAATACCCTTAGTAATCCTGGTTGACACGATTTTTAACGTTTCATAAAAACACGTTTTTGACCTATATTTTTTGATGAAAAATGTTTTCCTTTTTTATTGATTGAACGATATTTTTTATTTATCCAGTGTTTTCAAGGTTCTCAAAGTTTTTTTAAAGCATGTTGTATAAACAAGCATTTGTTATCAAGATCTAAGAAGCACCTTAAAAAGAATGATAAGCATTGGTAATTTCGAAAATGTTAGACCAGTCAAATGAACTCAAATCCTTACAATTTCCATTAAATGGGTGTCTCCTTTGTAACATACCTTTCTACCGGTTGATATAGTTTAGACATAGAGATACCAGTTATGGTGTGGAATTTGAAACTGTAGGTGTCAAAAGTAATAATCAATATCTTTATAGTTCTGTGTGTGCTAGTGATTATTTCGATGTTTAAAGTACTCTGGGCAACAAACATGAGTGTTACAAAGTGTTTGCAGTGCATTACCTGGTCCAGACTTCCCGGCTTGTCAGAAGGTATTTCAAGCGTTTAAAGTAGTGGGTGTGCTTAAACTCTATTCTGGCGACTTCAGCCGAATCCTGATTTAGATATGTATAATAAAAAAATACAGTAATATAAAGCACATTTCTCTTTTTCCAGGCATACCGTCACTGGCGTATAAGAGAGCTATTGCGTAACCTTCCTGCCCTACACCATCGTTTACAGGCACAGAAATGGGGTTCATTAAAAGTAATAATGTGATGATATTAAAAATCGTGTGCCTTTGAGGCGGCGTCATCAGACATCAGATTGTACTACGAGGTATGCCCAAAATGATATATGATATAAGCTTCACAGTTAAAACACATCTTACTTCTCCCCTATTAACAACTTTCTGACAATTCTGTTTCAATCTGTTCCGTTTATAAACGACTTTCCTAACATCTGTGTACTTTATTTACCATTTAAGTTGCGTGTTTTAGGATTGTCTTAATAGTGTTTCGAAACATTTGTTTACCCTTGTAGGAAGCTCAAATTTCAAAAAGATGTCAAAACTCGTAAGTCTAACTGGAATTGACAAATAAACACCCTAAAATACAAACCATTGAAAAGTTATGATGCCACGAGTAAAATATGTATAGATGATTATGTACATCATTATCGTCATTTTAACTGGAAACATTAGTAATGTTGCATTTAATATATTTCCTCGTCGTAAATATGTAACAACTCTTAAGTTAAAGAAAAATTACCTGACGTAGTTTCACACACACACACACACACACACACACACACACACACACACACACACACACACACACACACACACACACACACACACACACACACACACGTACACATACAATTTCATTTTAATATCAATCAATAACTCATAGATTAATATGGAGCACTTCATCTTCTGAGTTTATTTGTTCTCTTTATTTCTAGAATTCTCACCTTGGACTTTGACCAAAATAACACACATCGATATCCAAATCGACGTAAGAAAAAAATCCCTAACAACAGCAAGGATATTATTACTGGTAAGTCTATAGCACCGAAGATGTTACCGAGGGGCGTCTGTAAAGAGAAAAAAAAATAATATTAATGAGTGATTCACATTACGTCAAGTTTGCTTTCAACTTGATTACTCTTTTACACTTAATACACGTTTTGATGAACACTGTGAGGCATGTAACAACTCTCTCGGTTTTAATATTGTCATATATTAAGATATGCCGAAGAATACGGGTTACGTAAACTACAATATGTATTACGTCTTGTAATTCACAGCTATGTTTTGAATATGTTTTGTTGATGAAAAAGAAACATTCATGAACTTAAATTTGGATTGAATGTGGGAGCATAAGACTTCCAAAATTTCTGCCATTAGACATTAAAATAAAATTGTCGAATAATGAGTAAACACAATCCTTTATTTATTGGGAATTCATAACGTGTAACGGCTTACCATCCAACAGTCGATGAGGATTATGTCTTCAGCAAGATTGCTTTTTCAATTTAAGCAATAAAACAGTACCTCTTAGCTTTGGGGTTTTTTAATAGAAAATAATTGAATACAACAAGCAACATTTTAATTCTAGCATCAAAATATTGGAGATCAGGTAGTGATAAACGTTGAAACAAGAGCCGCTCAATCGGACGATAGTACTATAAACAGTTATTGTGATGACACCGAAACTATTCAATTTACCTTCACCCCATTGCCGAGATGGTGTGTTTAAGAATTATGATAATCTATATTACCGACCACGGCAAATTACATGAGATACTGTATATAACTAACTATACGGAATCAAGAATTTTAAAATATCCTACCCCAAACGGGCATTTCACATATTTGTGGAAATACAGACGGCACCTGAAACAAAAATAAAAACACAACTTAGAAAATATTAAATGCGTTGTAATTAAAAACAAACTAACCCACCCCCCCCAAAAAAAAAACCCCGAGAAATCAAGTACACTGAAGTATAGTATGGTGCATCTAAAACGTGGCACACTTTGTTCCAAGACTTTACTTACCACTTGTACCAGGTCCGCAGCGAGATGATGTGTATAGTGCGGAGTGCAGACAAAAACTAATCACAAAGATTCACTTTCCAATTATATTTGAAACAAATTTACAAGAAAATAATACCTTAATTTTAATAAGTGAGCAACAGGCCTTTCGAAACTTATATGTATGTATGTATGTATGTATGTATGTATGTATGTATGTATGTATGTATGTACAGTATGTATGTCTATGTATGTAAAGCAACGTATATATATATATATATATATTAAATAAATACAAAGAAGACGAGAAAATAAGAAAGCCAGATATGTACTAGCAAATATACTTCACTATAATATATATATATATTATATATATATAATATATATAAATATATATACGGTATACAGTGAGCATGCGTGTGTATATATTTGGTTATTAAATAGTAAAAAACAAAAGAGATATCAAATGCAGACATAGCAGGTGAAAGATTGAAATTTTAACATTTCATATTCATATTTCGAGACATGCATCACTGATACGTAATTTTTTCATATATAACTATTTTTTTATTGTAATTCAACGACAGATTCAACAAGAGATAGTTACCATTCTGTTGTGTAGAGAAACCCAAATATGTCGGTAACCAAACTGCTATGCGTGATGCATATCATGAAGGGGTACGACTCTAATCCGACGATGAATATGGCGGCGTATTTGCGTAAAAGTTCAACTAAGTCTAATAATGACAATGAGATAACATGAGGGGGGGGGGCAGTGTCATTACAAGGTCAGTGTACACCATGCGCGTGTATGGACTTTCAAAATGTACCCTAAACAAGTAATTACCTGTCGATCTCAGAATACCCTAAACAAGTATTCAAGTCTGAAAAGGTGCCCTTTTAAAGTAACATTCTGTTAAAAGTATACCCTTTTTTCCTGATTTTGGCGATTTTGATACAATTTTCAATGTACGCAAGTACATCGCCCGACCGTGAAAAACAACCCCTTTTACTCGTTTTTTCACACGCGCATGGTGTACACCTTGTAATGACACTGCCCCCCCCCCCGATAACACATATCGTTCAGAAACACAAAACCTGTATCCAATTATTATTAGAATTTGCATCACATGCAAAACGGTGATTTGTCAGACACCAAAAAATGTTAACAGTGATGTTTAAACTTTTGCAGGTTAATGTCCTGTCACAAGTCATTTAGTCAATACGGAAAGCAAGTCACAAGTCCCAGTGTTCAGGGTGTTGAACTTGAAGCCCAAGTCAAGTCGCACTTTATTCCGTCCAGGTTTAAAAAATACAATAGAAATACAATTTGGGATTTCTGAGTTTTCAAACTTTGACCTTGACTAGTTCATTTGCACACATCTTTAAATTTACAGTCAAGCCTGATTTACTGCCACCTCTCTATATGGACTGTACGGCAAGGCCATTTATCGTGATTTTCCGTAGTCCCATTAGTGGTATTTTACGAATCCCTAATGATGATTATTTAAATATTACTAAACCCGTAAATCGGGTGTGTTCTCCTAATACCATGAGCGCGTTTTTTGAGAAAATTAATCAATTATGACGGTTATTTATACTGTCGTGGCCAAGTACGTTTTTGCAGTGTATAAACTACCGGAGACTTTCACCGTTAGTGGAGCAGATAACCCGAAGAATCGTTCAGTTGATGATACAAGCATGAAATTTGGCACACATGCAGAGTTAAGGTCGCTCTTTCAGAAAAAGGTCCTGGCCACGATAAATTCCAAGATGGCGGCCATTTTCCACGATGGCTGCCAGATGACAGCATTATGAGATAATTCCCAGGTTTTTTGTTGGATATGTGTCAAATTGAGTAAAATTTCAACTTTAAACTTGAGTGAGAAAAGACTCATAGGACCCTGAAGTTCAGCAAAAGGTCAAAGGTCAGAGAGGCAGGGGTCACCTGGACTCTTTCTGAGGCAGCAGATGTTTAAGGTTTTTGAAGCAAGTGTTCTATTAGTGTTTCCAATAACCTGCCCGTTTTCTGTTTGCACAGATTGGTGACCAACGTGGGATGGTGACTGTCTCATAGGAGTCGTGGAGGTGGTCTAAAGTAACGATCGTTCAAAAGGTCCACCTTCAGGGGTAAATGACGCATTTTAAAAAGCTGTTAATTTGTGTAGAGCACGGTTTCTATTATGGGGCCCATTGTACTTTGCTCCCATTTGGCCACAATTGCGGATAAACTTGGGTGGTAGATGGTCTCATATGAAGCTAAAAGGTCCCGAAAGGTCAAGAGGTCACTGGCCGCACACGACCGGCTTGGTTGAGGCCCAAGATGTCAATTTTTGTAAGATTGATATTAGATGTCCTAATTTGCTCCCAGTTGGCATCACTCTTGTGGCAAGACGTTGGGTGGGTAGCTGTCGTCATAGATGGCTGAAGGTCACCAAGAGGCTTGGAAACGAAGAGAGCGCACGCGGAGTGTTGTCGGAGGTTGGTGCAACAGCAGTCACCTTGTAATTGGGCGCGCAATGTTATGTTTGGGGGCAGTTTTAAATGTATGTCCAGTAACTTTGGCCCCCATCTTGGACAATTTTGACCTACACTTGGGTAGAGAATAGTCTCATAGAGTAGCTAATATCACCGAAACGTTCAAAGGTCATGTGCAGGGGTCCACAACCTTTTTGGCCCAATATGGGTATAGTTTTTTAAGCAGTTTATTGTGTTCGTGCAAAAAAGAACAAAAGACTCTGCGCCACAAACAATCCAAGGTGGCAGTGCATTTAAGAGGCTCAGAATGACCACATCATTATGAGAATCTTTTGCTCGATTTTTTGTTGAATGTGGGGTCAAATTGAGGTTAAATGGTTAAGATTTTAGACCGCTTACCGTTGCCCGACAGTGAATATGATTTTAAAATCTGATATGGGCTGCCTTTTTCTAAGATGGCGCCAACTACCGATGTCCATGCAATACAGATATGGTCGTCGTAGCTGGAGTATGTCGAGATGGTGGTTGCCTGAGTGTGACTTGCGCATTGCGCAACACGTTCTATTCAGAAAAGCATATGCATTATTTGGTAGAGGTTACGATGCCCTGTTATTTGCAACAAAAGTAAACATAAAATCTGACAGGTAACAGTATCTGGCCAAAGTAATCTCTTAATAAGTCTCCTTACAAATCTCTCGTTCAAATGACATAACAATAGAGTTCTAGGAGATTAAAAGTGTATATCCAGGAGTCTAGTTGATCCAAAATATATTTAAAACATCATTTACCGCCCAGTGGTATCTGCTTTCTTCAACCTGAACATAAAGAGTTGATTGGTCCACTAAATGAAAAAAAGTAAGAGTTAACGCTGATTGCAAGTTGGTAAAGGTAGGTGTGAGGTTTATCGCCGTTGCGCCTGTTGTCTCTCAGGGCTTATCTCGGCGAAGGTGTCGCGTCGTGGTGAGGTGAAGCCTAGATTGCGGAGAGAGAGGGGTGGTGTGGTCTCGCAGGGTTGGCAGCTTGGCTACGTCTGTGCCTGAAGGGGTGTGGTTGTTCGACAAAATGGACAATGAGGTGATGGGTGATCAGATGTGTTATGGGGTAATTTGTGTTTGCTCTTTTGGACATAAAGTACTGTCAACGGGTATCAACTTTGAAAAGAGAAACTCTAGCATATAACGGGAAGTATGGAGTGAGTGTTGGGTTTCAGCCCATGGGAGATCCACTATTGTCACGTTTAGCATCCTTGGTATGTTCCTTGAGTCATACGGCTAACAATGACGGGTAAAAGTGGGGCGCGTGTTATCGAGTGCAGAATTTATATTTTCGCAGGAGCTCTCTAAAAGTAATGACGCTGAAAAAAATAATAATTCACTTAACCGTCGAGCTGTCCGAATGAAATTGCTAAAGGGCTGTGAGCCTCGGTTTTTACTAGCATTGAAGTGACATCCACCTTGGGTGCCTGAGCAGTTTGAAGGTCACAGGAACCACTGTAAAGCGGGTGGTAGCTTAGAAGGGTCGATTCTTCACTGTCTGCGGATATCACATCATGTCCTTTTAACCAGTTACGGAACATGTGGTCGCTTCGCTCGAACGTCGCGCCTAACAATAGAACTACCTGGTTTTTTAAACCCCCAGGAAGTTTGTTAATGTCTTACCTTCTGGACTGTCGCATATTGTGTGCTGTGGAGACTACTGGCGCTGGTTACCCTTAACGAAATGTCCTTTAGGATCGTGTACGGGTTGAAGCCATGTGACAGATGTTAATAAGGATTTCTGACTTAAGGAAATCTAATCGTTATGGGCGTGGACCATTTTCGTCATTAAAAGGTCCCTGTTTTGGTTTATCTTGACACGTGGAATTAGAACTTGTGGCACAAAATAAACCGGACCGATAAATAAGAAATTAATGTCTGACAACAACACGAGCCAGACAAAACATATTCAGATAGAGGCACATAGAAAAGTAGCATGTGGCAGCTACGTGTCACTACGGTAACAAGGAACAAGGTGGCATGGTCCGCAAATTGTGTCTGCGCCTTAGTTGTCGCGGTACAGATCTGGAAACTTGGCTAGAAAAGTAGCACTGGGTAGATGAACTGTGTTTTGGAGCCGTGTCTGCCGACCTGTTGACTTATTGGTTGACTCTCCAGCGTTTTGGTCGAGTATGGAGAGCATCCACCACGCCAGGAGTTGTCGGTGTCACAATTGGGCGGCTAGAAAGGTGGGTGCGAATGGGTATCGGACATATATGGAAGTTGCTATTAGAACATAACATGGGTTAAAAAGGTCTTCGAGCCTGCCAGTGACGCTTTTGAGCGCTTGTTGGTGACTTCAGGATTCTATGAGACATCTACGCCTCGCAAGTTTGGTCACAGTATTATGCAATTGATGGCAAAGTTATGGACCAGTAGATAGAGAACTTGCATCAGAAAGACTGCAACAGTTGGCTCAAGAGAGGTGATTGACCGGCCAAGGTGTTTATGGTGCGCGCTTGGGTGGTGATTCACAGACCGTCGTTGAGACGAGGTCTACGCCGGTCAAATTTGGTTCAGCATTATTATGTGTCACACGTTGGGGCAGACAGGAGTAGCAAACCTCGCAAACGACATTGGTCGTCAAAAAGGTCTTTGACCGCCAAGGTACCTTCGACCTCTTTGGGTGAACTGTTAAAGGCTTCCTGTTTAGGACATGGACCGTGACGCTGCGACCTACAATATATAGATCAATTGGTGCGAATTTGGGGGCAAACAGCAGCATAGGAAACTTGGCTCAAAAAACTTAACGAGTGTGACTGCATGACCGGTCATTGACCCCTGCTAACTGACTGGTGGTGTGACTTGATGGGGTGGGTTGTGGATGACCCTGTTGCTCGCGCCATGACACGTCTACCAGGTCAAAAGGTTGGAAAATTTTACCAATTTCGACAGACCACATTGCGGACCAGTTGGCGAAATATTCGGTATAATAAATGTTGCACGGTGGCAAGGCCATGCTGGATTGTTTTCGTGCCAGGACTCTGTTTTTGCTGGGACAAGGAGTGACCTTGATCACTATACTTCGCACCAAATTTCGGGTGTGGTGGATGTGAACTGAACGATTGATGGGCGTCCAAAATCGCTGTTTATTTTGGGTGCTCCACTGCGTGTGGGAACACAAATAAATTACGTGGCGTGACATGTCACTCGGTCAATTACTAGGGGTCCGTTTCGGAGGAAAACTTGGGGAGTCCAGTGCAGTTACAAGTGTGTCTGTAAAACGGTAGATGTTTGAGAAAGTTGGAATAGGGGATGCGTGAATGGCCTTTGCGTTAAAGTGTATGTCAAGGAAGAACTCCTGTTCAATAGTAACATTCCGATGTGAGCCAAGCTTTCATAGAATGATTAAAGGCATAGCTGTAAAGACGTCGTGAGGCAGTTCGTGAGTCGTGAAATCGCTATTGACGGCGATTCTTCTTCTCGAATGAGGACTGGAGGAACTTGCCTCATTAATTTTAGTCGATTAGCTCGTCAATTAAGTGCGCGTCATAAAAGTTGGAGAACAAATGTGTTTTCCATCAGAATTCATCTTAATTAGTTGGTAATGTTTATTTTCAATACCAATCTGGACGACTATGAACCTTTTTTTTCTAGAGCGCATATTTGCTCATGCCCTACAGTCGATAGCAAGCATCTTGTCTATACGTAGCCATGAAAAATGAATCCCCTGGAAGACGGAAATACATGTTGTTAACGAACATGTCTTTATTAGCAGCCACGTGTCTATAGAGGCCTTCTGTGTGTTCTGCTTATGGCCCGCTATATACAGAATTCACTGTACTTGGCGAGCTGTATTAGTTTCAAAGAGCAAGTCAAAAATACTCGAAAATGCTTGTGATTTGTGTTGTTGTCACGTAAGTCGATTCTGTGTAATTGGCCGTTCAAGATACAACGTCACACAAACAGCGACTCGACTCTAACGGCTGAGTCGCAAGCGGCATGACACTGGCCACATAACCAATCCTTTTTATACGTTCTTTTTTTTATTTCAACCGAATAATTCTGTATAACATGTATTGCTGAATATCTTATTCTATAGTGTAGTATTCAGGGTAGAGTCTTAACACACTTTTTAGCTGTTACAAACTGGTTCAGGCTTCGGCTCAGGTTTGATTGGGTGAAGCAGTAGCTAGTGCTGGCACGGACTCAAGGACGGAAGCCAGAAGCACTTCACGTCGCTGAACAAAAGGCAACGAGATCGCAGCGTGATTGCTGTACACGCCACTGAGGAGATGATTTTACTGGAGCTGCAGGGAAGGTATTAGAAGATAATGCGACAAACGTATTCCCGATAGTTGATAGAAGTATAGTAGTGTAGAGTGCAATTTCAATATACGTTGGTATAAGAAAACCAGGCCGAAATTGTCAGTGTTTGGTTTGAATTCATGCTAATAATAAAGAAAATGCATGCTCTTAGTTTTTACCCCTTTTTTCGAAGATTCTAATACGACCGTGTAGGCCTAAATATTAGTTGAGTCGGGTCAGTGGTGATGCGGATAAAGATTGGAACTAGAGTCCTTAATATGTTAATAGGGGTATATTGGTAATGGACTTAGACATACTTGACTTGATGTAAGTATTTCAGTTGTTGCTTGTTGATCGAGTGGATTGTCTCGGTTCAACATCGATAGAATTAAAGAACCTCCTGATTCTGGTGTCGTTGGACTTACAGACCAATGTGCCTTTGCTGTGATTATCAGTGCGATATAACTGTGCTTCTCCCTGCAGCCCGCCTTGTCGCCTCTGCATCAACAATTTGAGGATTCTTGGTGAGGCTGTGCTCTTCACCGCGCCAAACTAATTATTTACGCGTCTTGGTGAATATAGTGCGGAGTGGTCGAGGCCACGATGTGTATGCAAGGCGTGTACCAATTCAAGTTCGTTGAGTCATTATGATGAGTGGGTTTGATTTACTTCATGCTGATTGCGAGTAGTCTGGGGTGCTTAAATTCAAATTGGTTACATAAGAGATTGTGTTAGCTGGTATTATGACTGTACTAAGACAATGTAGGCGAATTGTCCATGTTCAGTAGGATGATTGGCTGGGTGTAAGGAAGTGCGAGATTGAATGTGTGGTGAGAATCGTACGGATTAATGTAGGCGCTTGAGTGTAGACATTAGTTTACAAAAAAACCGCCAAAATCTTACTCTGATTCAATTATAACATTTATGTTGTTACGATATGCACTCATTGCTTTTTCTCCCATTGTGTGATTTACACACACACCACACATCAGCACACACACACACACACACGACACACACACACACACACACACCACACGACACACAACACTACACAGCCAACACACACCACGACAAGAGCGCCGTTTTCATCTGGCGAACTTGTTCGGCAGGACAAAAATAATATAGTAAGCAATCACAAATTGACAAAATGCGAAGTCGTGGCTGGAGTAGTGGACTTGTAGACAAGTATGAAATAAGTTCTACTTGGTCTGGCTGTGGAAATGGTTCAACATGAAGACTGATAAGAACGGACCCAACTCTCTACAGTAATTTTGAAAATAACAGAAATCGCATTCAGTACCACCTAACTTGCGGACATCGCTAAAAAATCAACGTCAAGCGTCAGAAAAGGTGAGTTGTGCACTTTGTCTGAAGAGAATTCTCTCTTATTACCTTCACAGAAGACGTAACTAGAATAAAGAGAAGTCGGTAACATTGTGTCGAAGTGGTAGGCACTGGAACGTCCACCAAGAAAGAAACGCCACCCCAAGCGGCCAAGCGCGTGATGTCACCGCAACCACAACGACATTTGTCGCAGTTCAGAGCTTTTACATGGTTAAGATCGTGGTGCACACAAGCATCTGTGGAGACGACGGAGCTAACTGAGTTCGCAGCTGAAGCGTGCAGCAACTCAACGTCTTAAGGTACGTCTATTCGCTCTGCTACATACATGTATCGTTGATGGCCGATTGTGGTAGTGTGTTTTAGTCGATTCTCATGTCTTGAGGATGAGCGTGTGTTTGTTTTGGCATGAGATATACTATGGGTTGCGAGGTGAAGGTAGAAGCGAGTATTTGTCGATAAGATTAGTTTTGACTTTCAATGAAATAGTAGCAGAGTGGTGGTTGTTGGGGGGAGATGCGGAGTGGGTGGCGGGTGGCTACGGGTAGGGGAGTTTAGTCTATGGTGTGGTCGAAGTTTGTTGAAAGGTTGGTGTCGGTCTGCCTTACCTGTGTGGACGTTTTGTCGATGGTATGTGGAGTATGTATGGTATATATATGTAGGTGTTTTTATGAGTGATGTGGATTACGGTAGTGATGTGTGTATTTTGGCGTTGGAGATGAGATTATTGGTGAGTATAGAGTGGTGAATTATTTATTGTGGAGGGGAGCTGGGGTTAAGACGCGGTTGGTGATGTCTGTCTTTTCGGATGTGTGCTGGCGGTTGCTATGTTGTTTCTGTCGGTGTACGACGTGCTCGTTATATTAGTTAGTATTATAGTAACTATAGTTGTATTGAGGTTTTGTTTTTTTTTGTTAAGTTATTATGTGATGTGGGGAGTGATGTGTTATAGTGTGTGGTTGTGTGGGTGTGTTTTTGCTGGTTGTGGTGTGTGTTTGTGTGTTGTTGTGTGGGGTGTGTGTTTGGTGTTGTGTGGTGTTTTGTGGTGTCTGGTTGGTTGTGTGGTTGCTGTGTGGTGGGTGGTTCGTTGGTGGGTTGTGGCGTTGTGGGGTGAGGGGTGTTGTGTGTTGTTGGTGGGGATATATAGGTGGTAGGAGAGTAGTTGAGTAGGGTGATATGGTAAGTGTGTGTGGTTTAGAGTGTGTTGTCGGCGTTGGGGTGTGTGTGGGGATGAGTTAGAGGACTGTCGTGTGGCGTTGGCTGGTATTCGGCTATCGTATGTCGAGGTGGACCGAGAGTTCGTGTTGATTTCGTGTGGTGATGTGCGGGGTTATGTGGGTGTGAACTGGGGATGAATACTGAAGGCTGGGTGTGATGGTGGGCTTCCGACCTTCTAACGGGAAAGCGAGGAATACCTGGAAGGTAATGAGGTCGTGTTTCGTTGTTAGGAATTAGTCTTCGTAAGAGTTCTCTTGGGTTGTGATAGAAATTAAGCAAAAGGGCTACTTCGTCCTATTTTCATCTGACCGGATTTCAGTTCTGTTCATCGGAATAAGCTTGGTGGGCGCTTCCAAACTTCTACACTAGAATTGCAATTCTTAATTATTGCAAGTTTATGCGAACTGTATTCAAACCTTCTCCTCACGCAAAAGCGTGACTTCTCT
>JZLH01S0238150.1:17045-29660 GCA_001188425.1 Eucidaris tribuloides | reverse complement strand
AATTCTCTCACTTGACGTATTTGACCAAAAATAACACACATCGATATCCAAATCGCGTACGCGTAAGAAAAAAATCCCTAACAACAGCAAGATATTATTACCTGGTAAGTCTATAGCACCATGAAGCAGGATGTTACTCCTCGTACGATTTCTGCGAGGCGCTGTAAATGCGAAAAAAAAATAATATTAATATGAGTGATTCGACATTACGCTCAAGATTGCTTTCAAACTTGCATTACTCTTTACACTTACATACATCGTTTTGAATGGAACAGACGTGAGGCATGTAACAACTTCTCTCACAGGTTGTTAGATATTGTCATATGGTATTGAAGATATGTCCGAAGAATACCGGGTTACGTTTTAACTACCAATTATGGTATATCCGTCTTGTAATTACACACTATGTTTTGATATGTTTGTTGAGTAGGAAAAGAAACATTCACACATCTTAATCTTGGAGTAAGTTGAATGCTGGAGCATAAGACTTACCAAAAATTTCTGCGCATTAGACTAAACATGAAAATGGTGATCCGACTAATGAGTAAACCAATCTCCTTTCCTTATCCGTGGGTAACATTCATGAACGTGTAACGGCTTAACACATCCAAGAGTCGATGACGGATTGTCTCAGCAAGATTGCTTTTTCATTTAAGCAATAAAACAGTACTTCGTACTTTCGGGGTCGTTTTCTAATAGAAAATAATTGAATACAACAAGCAATACATTTACAATCTAAGCATAAATCTTGAGAGCAGGTTAATGACTAAACGTGAAACAAGAGCCGCTCATGCGGACGATAGATACTAAAAAACCAGTTATTGGTGATCGAAACAAACTGAAACTATTCAATTTACCTGTTCACGAAAGCGCCACTGTGCTCGCAATGGTAGATGTTAGGTTGATAGATGGTTTCAATAATTGAGCGCATAGTAAAAATTCTGTATAGCGCTGGGCGAGAGCCGCATGTCTCGCGAATCTGAGGAATTTAATAGGACGTACGAGTAATCATAACTAACTATACGGAATCCAAAACTTTAAAATATCCTACCCAAACGGGGGCATTTCACATATTCTGTGGAAATACAGTGACGGTACCCTGAAAACAAAAATAAAAACACAGACTTAGAAATACGTTATGGCGTTTATATATGAAGATACTAAGACTCAACCCACCCCCTCGCCAAAAAAACAAAAACCCCGAGAAATCAAGTAGCACTGGAAGTATAGTATGGTGCCAGTAATAATTTACTAAATGCGTTTGCGTATGGCACACTTTCGTTCCCAAGACTTTACTCTACCACTTGTACCAGTCCGCAGGCGGAAGATGATGTGTCTAGTGGCGGAGCGTGCCAGACAAAATAATCAAAAGATTCGATCTTTCCAATTTATATTTGAAAAACAAATTTACAAGAAAATAATACCTTAATTTTTAATAAGTGACGGCAAGCAGGCTTCCGGAGAACTATATGGTAAGTATGTATGTAGTATGCCATGTACTGTATGTTATGTATGTAGTATGGTACAGTATGATGGTCTAATGTATGTATATCTGTATATATATAGTATACTATATATTACTAATATAATAATATTATAGAATACGGTAATACCTCAGTGAGCATGCGGGCAGTTGTGTATATATTTGGTTATTAATTCAGTAAAAACAATAAACGAATACAAATGGGCGAGAAATAATGCAGTGTGGAGAGATCTGAAATTTTCGACACATTTCCATATTCACATAATTTCGAGAACATAGCATCTACTGAGCACGCTGTTTGTTATTTGTTTTTTATATATTATTATTTACTACTATTTTATCTTGGTATTATTTCATATTCGACATGTTATTCTAATCAAGTCCTTTTTTATAGTCCATTTTTTTTGTAGAGTAATTACCTCAAATATTCGTACTTAACTACTTGTTTATGTTTCTTTATTCTAATATCATGTATTAGGGGTAGCGTTTATCTTTTTCTTTATTTTTCTCCGACGATGTAATTATTGTGTCGGTCGTATTTGTCGTTTAAAAGGTTCAATCTAAGTCTAATAATGACTTATTGTTTAGTATTATTATCATGAGGGGGGGCGCGGCATGGTCATTATATTTTTTTTGATTTTGTTTTTTTTCTTTTTATCTTCTCATGCGCTGTTTGATGATTAGTATTTTGAGCTATCATTTATATTCAAATTATTGTTCACTATTATTAATATCATATTGTATTTTTATCTTCTTTAGTCTGTTTTCTAGTAATTATTTTTTTTTTTTTCTTTTTTTTTATTTTCTTCTATTATATCTATTATTGTTTATTTTCATCTATATATGTCGTTGCTTTCTTTGTTATATATGGTAACATTTTCTTGTTTATTTTATAGTATTTTTTCTTTCTATTTTTCTTCTTTTTTTTTCGGTTTTCGTTTTTTTTGGTTTGTTGTGGATTTTGGTCGATTTTGATTATTTCGCTGGATTTCTATTGTTTCGTTTTTTCTTAGTTGTTTTTATCTTTTTTTTTTTTTTTTTTGTTTTTGTTTCGTTTTTTCTTCTGATTCCTTTGTTGATTATAACTATTCTGTTTATCTTTTTTATCTCTTGCGTTCTTCTGTTTCTTACATCTCGTTTCATTTGTTTTGTTATCACTCTTTTTTTTTTTTTGTAATTTGGACCTATTTTTTTTTTGTTTTGTTCTTCTTTTTTCTTATTTTTTTTTTTTCGTTTTTTTTTTTTTTTTTTTTTTTTTTTTTTTTTTTTTTTTTTTTTTTTTTTCTCTTCTTTTTGTTTTGTTTTTTCTTCTTCTTTTTCTTTTTCGTTATTTATACACTAGATCTGTCAATGTTTTTTTTAATACTATTCTATTAATCTATCCATATTATTATTAGAATTTGCATAATCTATGGGTCATAATTCTGGTGTATTTGTTCAGTGTGATACTTTGTTTTAATTAATATTGTTTTTTAATCTGTGTGATGTTGTATTATTTACTTTTTTTTTTTTGCTTGTTTTATTTATTTTTTCTGTCTTTCTTCATATTCTGATTTAGTTTTCTAATATTTCGTGTTAAAGTTTGTATAGTGACTATTATCTTCTTTTCTTTTTTATTGTGCTTTCAGGGGTGTATATGCTCTCTATAGTTCTATGTCTCGTTTATCTTATTTTATTCTTCGGAGAGCTGGTCTATATAAGTTATTATCATATATGATATGTATTATTTTTTTATTTATTTTGTGTTTTTTTTTTTTTTTTTGGTTTTTTTTATTGTTTATTCTGTTTTTCTAAACCTTTACTTTTGCTACAGTTTCGATCTTTTGACTACATTTCTTTATAATTTTACGTCAATTCTTTTATTTCTTTGCTGTTTTCTTGCTTTTTTTTCGTTTTTTGTTGGACATTGTTGTTCTTTTCTTTTGTTTTTCGTTAGTTTCTTTTCTTGTCTCTATTGGGACTGTAGCGGCAAGGCATTTTATCGCTGATTTTCGCGTAGTCCCGATGAGTGGTATTTTACGAATCCCTAATGATGATTATTTAAATATTACTAAACCCGTAAATCGGGTGTGTTCTCCTAATACCACGTTTTTTTGAGAAAATTAATTAATTATGACGGTTATTTATAATGTTGTGGCCAAGTACGTTTTAGCACTGTATAAACTACCGGAGACTTTCACCGTGTGCATAAATAAATTACGTGGCAGGAATGTCACTCCGTCATATCCTCGTTCGCAAACTTGGGAGTTCTTGACAACCAATGCAGTTACAATGTTTCTGTGAAAACGTAGATGTTTGAAAACTGAATAGGGACTGCGTGAATGGCCTTTGTTAAATGCATTCAAAAGACTACCTTCAATAGTACATTCCGATGTGAGCCACAGACCTTCATAAATATTAATAGCATAGCTGTAAAGACTGATCTAGAAGTTCGTGTCTGTGAAATCGCTATTGACGGTGATGCCTTCTTCTACGAATTGGACTGAGGAACTTGCCTCATTAATTAGTCGATTATCTCAATAATGCGCTCAAAAGAATTGGAGAACAAATGTGTTTTCCCATCAGCAACTTCATCTTAATTAGTTTGTAATGTTATTTTTCAATACCAATCTGGAGACTACGGAACTTATTTTCTAGAGCGATATTTGCTCAATGCCCTACAGTTCGATAGCAGCCATCTTGTTTATAGTAGCCACTAAAATGATTCCCCTGGAGACAAATCATGTGTTAAAGAACATGTCTTTATTAGCAGCCACCTCTCTATAGAGGCCACTGTGTTTCTCTTGGATGGCTCCTATATACAGAATTCACTGTACTTGCGAGTGTATAGTTTCAAAAGCAAGTCAAAAATAATCAAAATACTTCTGATTTGTGTTGTTGTCACGGCCCGGGGGGGGGGGGGGCACTTAGCATAATTGTGTGATACGTATGTTCCGCGGTTGAGACCCCTATTTTCAGCCCAAATTTCCATTCCAGAACATCTCAATTTCAGAAGTCACAGAAAAATTTTGATTTTTCCAGTTCCAGAGACCCCCAAATTTGCCGTTTCGCTTCTGATTTTTCGCTCGGCGAGCCAGAGCATTGCCCTTTCAGGACGGCGCGCCGTTGGCGCGCCGGAACTTCGCCGCGGTGCAGTTCCAGAGCATAGCATTTTGAGGTTTTCTGAAGCCTTATAGCTCCAGCTATTCTTGGACCGAAATATGCAAGACTGGACCGGAACCGCGCACAATTTGTACTGTTATTGATCAGTGCGTGGCGGCAGTCGTGTGTTCGCTTGCACAGCGACACCTAAACCAAGCAAACAAGGTAGCACACGATTAACGGAACGATAAATTTTGATACTTTTATCGAAAATTGCATTTTCGGGCTGATTTTCTGCTTTCATTAACAGAAAACTGGTTTAGTACAATAAGAAGATAATTAAATGAAAAAATAGATATCTAAACTTCGTTTTCTATAACTACATTTTATTTGCAAACTTATGGATAACTGTCAATGTAAACCTGAAATGATACAAAAAATATTATGTTTTCAATGAAAGTCTGAAGATTTATGGAAACAAGAATGCAATTTATTTTTGAAATCTACATGAAAGTGATTAAAGATAGAGGTTTCATTTCTTTATACTTGGTTATACATGTAATGATATATGTTACCAATTTGAAATTGCGTTAAATTTGATATTGATATTGATTTGTATTTCTTTGTTACTTACTAGAGTTTTTTTCAGAAAGCCTAAATACAAACGATCCTATTTCGTGCGTTAACTTATGGGGTGGGGCTCTATATACATGTCAAATGGATGGGCTACACATTATATGTCACCTATTATGATAGCGTATTTCATATATTGCATAAATATCAGTTTGATTACTGCAATTGTATTAATCCTGTTCTCATTTGTTAACTTGATAATGTGGGGGGGGGTAGGGTACATATACAAAATGGCGGCCTTATCTGTTATGTGTGTGTCCTCTATCATATTCATTTGGTTGTGGATTTGTGTGTCTGTTCTGTTTGTCTATAGGCTACTTGTGTAATTATTTCTTATATCCGTATTTTGTGTTTGTATTTGTATTTGCATTATTGATTGTAGCGTTTTAAATTGTTTAAGCTCATGTCATTGTGGCCTATGGACCATGAAATGAGTAACTGAAAGAAAGTTTCTTTTTAGAATGTGGACAATTATTTTTTTCTTATTTCTTACTTTTTTAAATACAACGTAGATTACATTACACACATTTTTGGCACTTTTGGAAAAGAAGAGGGCAGCTTCTAATGCAATTCATATGAAATATCAAAGATATGGGCTTAATTTTTTTTTTACTTTGTAATGATTTCAAATTTTGATTTTTGGATTATTTGTTCATCTTTCTTATACATAATGAAATGACTGAAAATTAAACAATAAACCAGTTTGTAAAATTGTAATTATTACAACTTACGCTTGTAAAGACGAATTTCATTTAAACGAAACTTGTGTATGAAGTCATAAAAGAAAATTGATAGATCAACGTAAAAGATAGGCGATAAATCATGCCATGCACGAGATGCCTCTCCAGGAATGTGCAGGTGATGGTATTCCTTTCAACATAATATACCACAGGCAATAGCGGCTTCGTTAATTTATTCAAATTTATGAATACTTTATTTTGCTACAAACCATGGCAAGATGGTGCCAAACAATGGGTCTATATAAGGCTAAAGAAATAATAATAAAAAAACAGCGTCTTGTTACTCAGAGAGCCATGGAAAGACAGGGCGCTAAATGCATAAATACGAGACGATGTAAAACCTCAGACATAAGCATGAACCAAATCAAAGATCCAATTGAGAAAATTAACTACATTGAATGGAGGCGTCAGGGCATATCGCGCAGGATAACAGATATCATTGGACAAAGAGGGTAACAGAATGGCAACCTCGTTCCGGAAAAGGGAAAGAAGAGAACAAAAGCGACGGAAGAGATGACAAACAGATACAGAAGTAATGACATGGTCACAAGAGGAGAGATATTGATGTATGTAATGCTCGAATATTTTTTATACTACCGTACAGAGGATGGATCAGCATAGATAAGTAGATGAGATATTTCTTTCATGTGTTGCTATGGAAAATCAATAATAAAATGTATCTTGCAAGCCAGGTGTTTGCTATGTCTGGTATCTGGTTGCCAAGAGTAACCTTTCGTTAGATAGTATGCATACAATTTGCATTTATTATGAAAACTTCTAGTGACCTAGGGGTCATTGAAGGGAATTTGTGAGCGTGCGCAGTAGCACTTGTATGGCTGTTTCCGGAAGTTCTCTGCATAAGCGAACATAATTTGCATTCAATGCAATGGCAAATCTTGTTCACGCACAAGAGGAAATTGCCCTTTGTTCTAATCTCGTCGTATATATGTCTCTGGCTCCAGTTCCAGAGACCCCCCCATTTTTCGCTGCAAGCGCCGTTCCAGGAGCCCCCGATTTTCGATTGGGTGCGGCCACATAAGGTATCACTTTTGTAAGTCGAGTGCCCCCCCCCCCCGGGTTGTCACGTAAGTCAATTCCGGGTAATTGCCGTTCAAGATACAAGTCACACAAACAGCGATTCGACTCTAACCCGAGTCCAAGCCGCATGACACTGGCCAATAACGCAAAGACTTTTTCATAGTTCCTTTTTTTTATTTCAACGAATGATCTTATACATGTATTGCTGAATATCTTATTTTTATGTAGTATTCAGGGTAATTTTAACACATTTCGTCGCCCGGCTGACGGGGCGTTAGCAAATGGTCTAAGCAGAAGGGCGTTAACAGTAAATTACTTGTAACGTGACAACCATTGGCTTATTTCACATGAAATCAAAGTATTGTGATCATTTAGATCCTTCTATCAGTACGTGAGGCGAAAATATGGAAAAAAGCGTATGGGTTTCAAATTAGAAGCAATTTACTGTTAACGCCCTTCTGCTTAGAGCATTTGCTAACGCCCTTCTGTCAGCCGGGCGACGATTTTAGCTTACACTTCACTTCCTCAGGTTTGATGGTCGAAGCAGTACTTGCTGCAGGACTCAAGACGAAGCCAAGAACACTTCCACTCGTGAACAAAAAGGCAAAGAGGATCGGCAGGCGATTAGTGTAGCCACTGAGAAGATTTACTGGACTGCAAGGGAAGCATTAAAAGATAATGCGAACAAACTATTCCCGATAGTTGATAAAATAATCAATGTAGATGCAATTTCAATATACTTGGTATAAGAAACCAACCAAAATTTCAGTGTTTTTTAAATTCATGCTAATACTAAAGAAAATACATGCTTTATTTTTTACCCCTTTTCAGATTCTAATACACCTTGCCTAATTATATTTCGGGCAGTGTAATCGATAAAGATTGGAAATAAGCATTACTATTTAATATTTCATTAACATAACTTAACATACTTCACTCATTAATTTTCATTGTTCTTTTATCAATGAGCTCTCTGTTCAACATCGGTAGCAATTAAAAACCCCTGAGTTTTGGCAGTCCTGTTCGTGGGACTACAACCAATACTTGATAATGCGATATATTTGCTTCTCCTCAGCCCGCCCTTCCCCTCTCATTCAACAACTTTGAGTATTCTTTTGAGGCTGTGCTCTTCACCCCAAGCCTCCAAACTAATTATTACCTTTTGAATGGGATTCGAACCCATGATCAACCGTCAACAGTCGTAATCATTATGATGTGGGTTTGATTTACTTCATTATTGCGACTGTCTGGGGTGCTTAATTTTCAAATTGTACCGAAAAATTACATGTATGTACTTACTAAGCCAATCGTGGGCGAATTGTCCATTTCCAAGAATCTTTAGGAAATCGAACGATTGTGACAACGACGATTAATAGGGCCTGTAAATTAATTTACAAAAAAACTCTGTTCAATATAAATTATGTTGTTACGATATGCAATCATTCTTTTTCCCCATTTGTATTATCACACACACACACACACACACACACACACACACACACACACACACACACACACACACCACCACCACACACACACACACACACACACACACACACACACACACACACACATAGACACACACACGTACAAAGCCCGTTTCATCTGGCGAACTTTGTTCGGACAGGACAAAAATAATATACTGTATAAGCAAACACAAATTGAAAAATGCAAAGTCATGCTGGATAGTGGCTTTGTAGACAATATCAAGAAGTTCTACTGTGGTCTGGCTGTCAAACAAATCGTTCAAACATGAAAAATATAAGAATGAAACCCAACTCTCTAAGTACATTTAGAAATTAAAAGAATCGAAATTCCAGTACACACTAACTTGGGACATCGCTAAAAAAAATCAAACGTCAACGTCAGAAAAAGTGGGTTGTGCAACCTTTGTCTTGAAGAGAAATTCTTCATTATTACCCACAAAGACGCAATAAATAAGAAATCGGAACTTGTGTCGAAGTGTAGGCACTGGAACCGTCCACCAAGAAAGAAACCATCCAAGTGACAAGCAGCTGATTCAACCCCGACCACACACAACATCTTGGGCAGTCAGCCTGAAGATCGTCCCAAAAGTAGCGGACGCTGTGAAACAGACGGATAGCTGACGCCAGCACCAAAGCACAAAGGTACGCCTATTCGCCTCTGTACATACATGTACTCATCGAACACTTTAGTCTGATCCTCTTACAACTGGTTTTCGCTGGATATATATATATATATATATAGTACTATACTATATATATATATATATCGTGGGAAATAATTGAAATAATGAGACTGTAGAGTAAGCTTCTCGGTTTGCCTTTCGATTTCTCACACGCTATTATAATATATATATATATATATATATATATATAGATATGTGTGTGTGTGTTGTGGCTTGTGTGTGGTGTGTTTGTGTGTGTGCGTTGTGTCGTTTTGGTGTGTGTGGTTTGTGGTGCTATGTGTAGTGTGTCTTGCTGTTGTGTGTGTGCTGTGTGTGTGGGTTAGTGTGGGTGTGGGTATCTGTGTTTGGGGGGGGTTAGTATAGGGTGTGGTAGTATGTGTGTGTGTGTGGGTGTGTGTGGGTAGTGGGTGTGTGTGTGTATGTGTGAGTGTGTGTGTGTGTGGTGTGTGTGGTGTGTGTGTGTGTGTGTGTGCTGTTGTTGCTGTCCGGTGTGCTGGAAAACACTTGAATTATTCTGTTACTTCTACATTTCATAGCCAACTTTTATTCTGTTTGATTTATCTGATAGGTCTTTGTGGGGGCTTCCAACTTCTACACAGAACTATGAACTTCGTTAGTTACGTAAATTTATTTAAAATTAACGCAAAATGCTACTTCTCCTACTTTTCACCCCGGATTTCATTTCTGTTTATCTGATATGGCTTGGTGGGTCTTCCAAACTTCTACACATGATTCTGCAATTCATTTATTATTGCAAATTTATGCGAATGTATTCAAATTTAACGAAAAATGCTAACTTCTCCTCTATTTCATAGCAGATTATGTTTCTGTTTGGTTTTAGCTGATATAGGGCTTGGTTTGGGCTTCCAAGCTTCTACATAGAATTCTGAAATTTATTGATTATGAAAATGTATCCAAATTTATGTTTCTACCCCAGTAATTGATCATAACAATTTGTTGGGGCTTCCCGACTTCTATACATAATTCCGAAATTTATCAATCATGCAAATTTATGCAAATTTACTCAAAATTAACGAAAAATGCTACTTCTCTATTTTGCAGCGGATTTTGTTTCTGTTTTCTCTATCTGATAGGGATTGGTTGGGGCCTCCAAACTTTTACACAGTATTCTGAAATTCATGCATTCCTCAGATCTACACTTTCGGCGGGGACATATGCTACGCACCGCATAGTTTACTGATCCACTTGAAGAGTGTAGAATAAGAAGTACTGAAGTCACATAATACTACTTCTGAGAAAAAATTTGTCTACAGATCAAAATTGTTTGGGTTGTACATCCAAACTTGGAGAAGTTAATTGACACAATAAAAGATAAATATAGGGCAAAAACATATATTGTCACCCTTGCCGATTTCCAATAATCAATAATCAATATTGTGGACTTGAGTACTTCTCCTTCAAAAAACAAGGGACTCAGGAAAACAAATGCATCTCGAATAAATATGTCAAAAACACTTAATTGTATATATTTTGGGAATGTCCTCTGTAAGACGGACAATTTGATATTCAAATTGTCAAATTTGGATGTTGTTTTAAATTTGACCTCATTTGACCTTTGACCGGAAGTGACCCCATATCTCCTCAACAATGCACAAAATACATGATAAATTATATATTTTCCTAATCTTTGTAACTAGTCGAGTAATTTGAGATATATTTTGAGGAAATTAGACCAAGTTAAAAATTTCACCCCAGTTGACCCCTCCCCTGACCCCTAGTGGTAATGGGTCAAATTGACCAAAATTTTGTCCAAAATTTCCCCGGCATGTATACGACTTCAAAAGAATTAACTAACTCAATTTCGTCAAAATTGGACTTAAGTACTTCTTATTCTACACTCTTCAGTTGTTTCTTGTACATAATTATGTTCGCTTGAATTAATTATCATTCTCGTACGGATGTGGATACAAGCGCTATTTTGCTCTCCTGTATACAACCCACCATGTTCCCGACTTATGTTCAATCAATGTTATGTATGGAGAACATATTCACCATCACATCGTTCACGCTGAAGCCTAAACCATTCCACATTGCTGCACAATAATCATAGCGTATTTGCTTTACTTACCGTTGGTATGAGATTGTACAATTGCCAGTCTTCCTGTAAGTTGTCTTCTTCCAAACAAGACATGGCTTTTAAATCATTGGTATCTGTCATCTTTGTAAATTCTGTGCTCGGTATGAATCAGTTAATCGTTGTGTTAGAAAAAAATAGGGTTACCGTCAGTATTATTGTTATTCCACAAGGCACAAGTCGTATGTTATTGAACTATTTTAGAGGTGCGTACGCATGGAAACGTGTCAGTATTGGGTTGCTTCGTTCAGAGCTAATAAATAACCCTCTCAGAAATAAAAAGTGGTGGGTGACGTGTGGGGACTTCATAGCACATAGTAGCGTTTAGAGCCAACGTATGATCAACGTACATGGCGAAGTCCAAACACACTCAAGAGAATGTCCAAAATTTGCTCCGGCGATTATTTCATGCGCAAATCCCTGACCTCAACCCTAACCCTAACCCTAACCCTATTCTGAACTGGAAATCCAATGACAACCCTAACCCTAACTCTTTGTCTGCTGAGATATTGTTACCGGAGCAACTGTCGCCGGAGCAAATGTCGGATCACCACTCAAGCATGCTGAAATTCCAGGCTAAAATGGTGTAAAAACGAGTTATGACGAGTGACACAATCAACATTCCTGGCTGTCACGTACATAATGATGATTAGACTAGGGAAAATTGATCTTTAACGACGATATATTTAATGTTAGAAGATATATTGCATATGTTCACAAGTTACTTTCACTTAATGTTTTGTGAGAGGATAAGCAATAAGAAGGTAGAGAATTATCTCACAAACATAAGTGCTTATTAAACACATTCTTCGAAGGATATTTACCTAATTATAACTTTTCTGAAACGTTTAGGAACAATGGTATAATAACAACAACGGAAAACAATACAAATACATATAGTATAAGTAGAAGAAGAAGAAGAAGGAGGAGGAGGAGGAGGAGGAGGAGGAGGAGGTGGGGATTTTTTTATCAACGGAAGTGTATAGTAAGGGTAAGAGAGACAGTAATATCAGGATGAAAGCGATGGTGGTAATCACTTTGCTGAATTACATGTATTCCTTCTCAAATTAAGTTTCTAAAATTGACTTAAGATATCATGTTTATTTTCATCTTATTCACAGATTCCATTCATAGATATCCACCATCAGGGGCGTCGATGCATGTTTTGGATTGGAAGGGGTGGTGGGCAAAAGTGAAAAAGTCCAAAATTGTGATACGGAATTTTGCACGTAAAAGCGC
Source organism: Eucidaris tribuloides (assembly GCA_001188425.1). Taxonomy (NCBI): domain Eukaryota; kingdom Metazoa; phylum Echinodermata; class Echinoidea; order Cidaroida; family Cidaridae; genus Eucidaris; species Eucidaris tribuloides. The sequence goes on along the minus strand of JZLH01S0238150.1, from coordinate 17,181 downwards.
CGAAAAATTGACAATTCTGTATGTTCAATAGTATTTTTATGCCATGTTTAATGGTTTAATAGTGCTTTCCAATGCTTTATAAAACATATATTTACATTGCATGTTATGAATTTTTCAAGTCGTCAAAATTATTGGG
>JZLH01S0238150.1:6331-16995 GCA_001188425.1 Eucidaris tribuloides | reverse complement strand
CGGTAGACTAGCGTCAAGAACGTCAGATGGACGCCTGGCGAAAGTCGATGGGGGTTGAATACGTTGTCGCACGATCAAAATTTTGAACATGTCCAAAATGAAAAAAAATCGGGCAGCAGCGTTCTTCAGCAAACCCCGACGCGTCGCGACGACCTTTGGACGAAGCAGAGACATTAGCATAAAAGCAGTTGAATGGAAATATTCATTTAACTCCAGTAGCACAAGGACGTGGGCTCCATTTTACTTAGCTTATTTTGAATGACAAATGATAAATTTTACAAATGAAAAGCATAGTTGCAAAGTAGGGGGTGGTATTATTTTACAAAATTCATACCAATGATGCGGTACGCCCCTAATATTATGGACTAGGCTTACCTGAATCTGAAAATACCAACATTTGGCCCGTGAGATCATTATAACCCCCTGTACATACCCCCTGAAGTTGGCACTTGTATCCTGACCCAAAACATAGTCCCACATACAGTGATTTATGTAGGGTATACAAATCACAACATGTTGAACTGCTATAAATAACAATTTTCATGGGCCTACTTACCTAGACTTTGGTTAAGATTAGGGATAGAGTGACCTAACCTACCCTGAATCCTAAGCTTATAGATATGTACTCTTGGCATATATCTTGCCATACAGTTTAAGGCAGGAGTAGAGATTTCATGTAAGGAGTGTATTTGTTGTAGGGTTAGGGGGAGAGAAAACACCGAAGACAAACTAATCATACCCTCGCACGGAAAAAAAAATCTCGCCGAACATATTGTTAAAAAGTGGAAAGTGTGAATTAACTCTTAACATGCCAGAGGATCGATTTAAAACTGTATGGAATTTATGTGTATTATTTGGTGCAGGTCTGCGACTTCGGCACGTTAAGAGTTAAAGAACCCCTCCCTCCACATTAATAAAGTTTAATAATCTATTTCCATATTTACCTTTTGAAATAGATTCACAGATAACTAAATCTATCCAAAATGCTAACGAATTAGCAAAAGTAATACTAAACTTTAAATTTCGAGGCCAACCCACCCCCCCCCTCAAAAAAAAAAACCATATGACCTAATGCATTACCTCCAAGTAGTTTATACCTCCCAAATATACCATTTCTGACTCAAAATTGCCTCTTAGTATTGGTAAAGACCATGTAATACAGTGCAGTCACTCAATATTAGTGACATTAGCTCAGTTTACCAGAGACAAATAATAATGCACATTAAACACAGCATGGTCAGAATATGAGTCCATAGTGTTCAATCTAAATGTGTACAGAGTGACCTCTTTATTGGAGGTAATGTTATCCAGGTACAGTTTCAGGTTCGGTACATACGTGTTCATTTGCTAAGTTGGTGGTAACAGAATTGTATTTAATCTAATTTTTATCTATTCAACAGTGTCCCCCCCCCCAAAAAAAAAGAAGAAGAAGAAGAAGAAATCATACAGTGTTCCAAAAATTATGCAAGTAAAGCTCTTTGTACACTAGTAGGACATGTACATGTACAGTTCTAACAATACTTCAGTTAGCTTCTGCGTTTTGCCAATATCCTCGTACAAACAGTTATCTGAGACATTCTAGATATACCATAAAGATATTCTAAACAAATGATTATGTGCACCAAAACTGAAAATTCAGAGGAGACATTGGAAGTTTGTATTGTTTACTTGGGATCATTTTTACCCAGCAGAAATATGCTCTATATGATTCATCAATATTTTCTTTATTTAATTATGTGTACGTAATATATTTCTATGGTTTTTAATAGTGAAATAAATAGAAATTGAAAGACTTTAACAAGGCCATGGACACAATTCTAGCTCACTGACTATCTGTTGGCAGTGTTGCTGAACAAACTCAAATTGAACACTATGGACTCACACTCTGTTCTTGCCGTTCTTGATGTGCATTATTATTTGTCTCTGGTAAATCTAATGTCACTAATATTGATATCGTCTCTATATTCCAGGTCAATTTTGTGAGGTGATTTTGAGTCAGAAACTGTATATTTGGGAGGTACATGTATAAACTACTTTGCGCTATTGCATTAAGCTATCCATGCCAAACAGCAATGGTTTGGGTATCCTATCCTATCCTTGTAACTAACTGTAACCATAGTCTAGGTAGATAGGCCGATGAAAATTGTTATATATGGCATGTAATTTCTGTATACCCTACATAAATCACTGTGTGTGGGACTACGCTTTTGGGCATGATACAAGTGCCAACTTCAAGGGGTATGTACAGGGGGGTTAGACTTTATTAAAATGTTTATCATTGATATTTTCTCATTCATACTGACGATCTCCATATTTTAAGGGGGGTATATCAAGAAGTTGGTACTAATACCACCCCCTAGCAAAAGGGGTTAGATCCACTTTAATGTCAATGGAGAAAAAATCATTTCTTTTCTCTAGTTTGTACACGCCCCTATATGGAATATATAGAATAAACATAATTCACGCTGTATCTCTTACTTGCTTTTGAAATTTGGCATCAAATTTTATTCTATAACTAGATAAATAGGTTACCAATACACTGACATTAATAACTCATTTTTGGTGGAAAATGGATCTAACCCCTCATGCGACTAAGCTCTTCAAATATGCTGAGCACCAATCAGAAGTGAGAAATTCAGTCGAGAGATTGTCACATGACATCGATTGCAGTTTTTTTTTTAACAGGCTCCAATAGGCTTAAATATCAGCCTGGTACTTCTCTACGAGAAGAGTAATGAATGATGTAGACGTTTTGCTTGGGTGTGTGGTGTGTAGACATTTGCTCCGGCGACCGTTGCTCGGGAGACAATATCTGAGGAAAAACGGTTAGGGTTAGGGTAAGGGTCAGGGTTGAGGTTAGGATTAGTGTATACAATAATCGCCGGAGCTATTGTTATACACCCCTTCTGCTGATATGCCAGGATTACTTAGCTGAAAAAATAAACAGAAACACAAAGTAAACTATCATTTGATATTTGACGTTTATTTTGTTCAGCACCAAAGTTTATGAAATATAAGGTATTACAAAAGCGTTACAAAAAGAAGGAGGTGCGACAGAGGCTTTTGACAAGAATAGCCTTTACAGGAGGAATACAAAAGAAAAAGAGAAACACAGAATGCGACAAGAAGAAACAGTAATTTACCCAGTTAACCATCACACACAAACAAGCGTATATACGCTTATACTGCATACACACAAAAAGTGAACGTAAATATGTACTTTACGTGTCAGTAACTTCATGTTCTTATCCTACTACAGTCAATTGTCTTACAGTATATTCAATTTTTTTGCAATATTTTCTGTGAACCCTACGATGATAAACACGGCATGATCTCAGTGTACTTGATAAATAATCGTTACCAAGTTTTATCTACAGCATCTTTAAAAAAAATCATATTTGTATATTTAAAACAAGATGATTTAATAACTATAGAGAGGATTTGCTTTACGACATTGTGAACATTCATAAGAATACGCAATTGATAAGAATCAATTATAGTCCCATGGTATATTTTCCCTTTTCACATTTTCAGCGGAACCCTTTGATGATAAGCTCAATAGTGCATTAAATTGTTGTTACAGTTTTATCTACAGTTTTTTTTATTGCAATGATCCATTAGAGTTTTTTTTTAAGAGTCATGTTTTGAGTTAATGTGAATATGGTAGTATACACAAATAAGACTTTCACCAACATTATTCAGTGAAGCGTGCACCATGAAAGACTTGCTAAATGTAAATATAGACGAAAACAAAATAAAGTATAACATCTCAATAAACATGATAAAACAATACCCAGAATGTAGATGAAGGAATGACACATTCGTCATAACACAAGGAAATCAATATAATTACGCGTACATATAAAAAAAATATGTTCACGAAATACAGTCATGAAATATATTTCTATATCAATAAGACATGACCAAAGTCATGAGCTGCACACATTTCTTTATGGTCTTAATGGAATGTTTAAACAAAGTTTTCTAGAAATGTAGTTTAAACGTCAGTCGTGTCTGACAACTTCGTATAATAGAGTAAATGTTTCGACAGAGTTATTTTTCACATCCAATATATGCCAAATGTTCTGCCCTTGAGGCTTATGGAGCCTTTTGTGTGAATCTCTTTATCCATGTATACATTTACCTTTCCATATCTCTCTCTCTCTCTATCAATCTCTCTCTCTCTCTATCTATCCATCTATCTATCTATCTATCTATCTTCTATCTATCTATCTATCATCTATCTATCTATCTAAATTTATCTATATATCTTTCTTTCTTTCTAACTCATTTTTACCACTAAAGATAAAACTCAACTTTAGTATAGGCACTTAATTTGACACCTCAAAAATAACAGTCTGAGACAAACAAAACTGGCAAGAAGCACGGGGTTTGCGCGCCAAACCTCAGTAAATGTGAAGTATATAGTATTCTTTGTTAAAAGCTAAAACCTATGTATTATAATAACTTAAATAGCGTACAGAAAAATAGTACTTAAGTAGGTTTCCATAGGAAAAGCCTTTCATCGGTTATGTTCAATATCAACAAGAATACAAGAAACACTGCATTGTTCAAACAATAGAAATGTAATATTTCCCATTATCTTTGGGCTTTGTTTCATATCTTTTCATACACGTACTTTGCAAAATTGTAGAAATTATATATACACAAACACTAAAAAAAATTAAACAAATACAGAATTGACTAATGAATGAAACATAACTTGTCATTCATTTTGTTCCAATTCGTTGTTACCATCTGTATCACTTAATTGAGGCTAAAGATGACACTAGTTGAATATGCAATTTGTGCACCATATCTACTGTTAATTTGTGCACCATATCTACTGTTTTGTATTGTTTGTACACAATGGCGTTCCAATGTGTAACAATGTAAAACGATAAGAACATTGGATTATTTTCACCCAAAACTCTCTGTGGAAAAAAAATCATGTATTAATTGTAAAGCATTCACACTATCCCACCAGTCATGTTTTAAGTTGAGTCAGATTAAGTCATTAAAGCCCACCTGCCCAAGTATAGTTTTGATCTTGTTAATCAATCTTTCACAAACTATGGTACAGAGGGGTCGATCCTGGGGGGGGGGGGNATCGCCCCTCCATGAAATATTGGGAGGGGGCAAGCATATCGATTTGCCTCCCCCCCCCAATAATTTTGACAACTTGAAAAAAATTATACTATGCAATGCAAATATATTTTTTTAAAAGCATTGGAAAGCACTATAAAACCATTAAACATGGCATAAAAATACTATTAAACATATAAAATTGTCAAGTTAGGTGATGTCTCTCATACTGTAAATAAGACAGTTGTTTCATTAAATATTTTGGGGAAAAAGGTTTCATCCTTGGCCCCCTGAATTCATCACTGCGGTATTGTTCCCAGCGCCGACGACACGGGTATCACTTCGAGTGAAACAATCAAATATGTCAGTATTCAATTTTATTACTCTGGACGTTTCATATTTTTTACAATAATGAAAGCATAAGTTACTGAAGTAAAATATGTAAATAATAAAACAAATCATAATGTAACATTGTCAGAATAAAACATAAAATGGACAAACTTACGTTATTGCTTCAATCGTTTTTAGTCTTAATGGCTTTTCTTATTGATATGACATACATGTATTCGGCAAGACAGCCTCATGAAAACATGACGAAAAGACAAAAGTATTACGGCACAGATATTCCGTTTACTCTTCTCTAGTTTACGAAGCCTTGGTGCAGAGAGATAACATTTTGTTTTATAAAAAAATAAAAACATAGCCCGAACCCCCTAGAGACTATATCATCCTCCCATTATGTTTTAAGTTAATGTATTTTATATTTTTACTGGATCAACCACTGTGATTGTAGATTTACCGTAAAATATTGACGTCCTATACCCAGAGGTTTTCTCTGGAAAGTGTTTTTGGCAACAGGCCCTTGATGTTTAAATTCAGCACTCTTTATGTTAAAAGTGATATCCTTGGTGTTAAGAAGTAATTTTTCGATGTTTTAATGCTACCCAAAGTGTTGAAATTCAATTCAATATCATTCTGTCATTGATGTGTACCACCAGAGGTGTTGAATTTAGCACACCGGTTTTTACAGCGTGGCCCATATCCTTTCGTGTTAAATACTTTGAAAAAGGATATGAAGTACAAAAAAGAAACAACAAGTCAAAGTTTCAGCCTGAAATGTCTAATGGGTGGCGGTGCAAACATCATTTGAAGGGCCAACATTCTGAGGGGTCCAAATAATCCAGGGTGCTGCAGCAACCTTCAGCACCTCTCAGCTTCCAGGGGCCTTTTGTGTACTCTTTGAATGGAGAATGCCTTTTGATGCGAATTGATTATCTACGATGTTTAATTAATATTTACTCATTTTAAATGAGGAATTATTAAAATGGTAGTTACGGTACAAAATCTATATGATTATATTCACCACTTCATTTCTGTATTACACATGGACTTTCAGATTAATCAATTTTTATACATTCCCCGCTAGTGATGGCTGAATTATCTCTGTTGCAAATCAATCAACAAGTGTTGCATTCATTCGCGACATTACTGATAAATAAAACGGAGTAATCGGTAGATTTTCTAGGAAATACCTGTCACTTGAGTTGATTATTTAGTTGGATAATATCTTGATCGATTCGTTTACTCATAACACTCCGACATTCATAAAGCACATGTAACGTTTAGTGCAATTTCTGTTCTTACCCTTAACACAACGACTCACCGACCTTGGTCATAAAGACATCGCAGCTTAAATCGCATCGGACGTGCATTTTCCAAGTTCAAGGGAGTGTTAGCAGGTTATAAATTTTCAAATTTCATTTAATCCTGTTTAACCCTATTTTAACTGGGCTATTTCAGACCAGGTTTTTACTGGGGGGGGGGGGGTTCAATTTGACCCCCCCCCCCTTCAAATCTCGGCCGCCGATCACGCGGTCGCCGCGAAAATTTGCGTGCGCACAGAGCCGGATGTAAACTACACGACTGTATAGTAAAATTTTCAAAAAAATTATTTTCTTTATCTTTTAAGTAATTAATTATGCAAATAAGTGTATGAAATTTTGTTTTCGGCTATACCTCACTAAAAACAGCTAGTAGAATGCTAATTTTTGGTGAAATATTCATTGACATTTTTAAAATATCTAACAAAAAGCATTTGCGATGGAATTAATTTCTTATGTATTATTGTTTGTGAATTTTCTTATGTTTTTCTTTGTTGATTTTTTGTTTTCTATTGTGTGTTTCGGATGAATTTGTTGGGGAAGCTTTTGCAATTACAAAGCAACATAAAATTACTTGAATTCTCGCAGTTGGGAAAAATAATCATACTTTTGATGTATGGCTGAAAACACATTTCATTGATTTTGTACTATGAAATCAAGTTTTATGGCATTTTGGGGTGACATCATGTAAAAAGCTCGGCGCTAGCGTCTATGTCGATTTTCGGAAAAGTTCAAAAGACGCGCAAGATTGAAGGTAAAAGCGGTCGAGGGACCGGGTGAAAAATTTGCGCGGCGGCATGGTCGGACGAATTGTCGGGCCGGGGGGGGGGTCAATTGACCCCCCAGTATATAGAGGTTAAAGAAGATTCTTAAATCGGAAACTCCGCCACTTTTGTCATCACAATGTGTAGACCTCCCCATTAGTTTTGTACATTTAACTTTCAACTTTTACTCATTTTTTAAACCTACCACCTGGCTTGTTGGTCAAATACATGTACAATACAGCAAAACTGATTTTTGAAACATTTCTAACGAACTGAGTCCCATTCCCATCTGACACGTCAAAAAACTTCAAATCAGTGAAAATTTTTGTACACAACCAATGCGAAGATCACCACATTCTCATCACGGTAAGTGGCAAAATAAAACATAATAACATTTAAGAAACTTTAAAAAAATTCATAACTTGTTGCTTAAATTTCACCCTTTTCTTTCTCTTAATCTGTATAGTCTCATTTGTCTGAATGCAGACTGATGCATATCTGGACTTCATTCTTCTTTCATACCACAGGCAGTCTAGCTGATGGGATTCCTTGTAACCAGATTGCGACCAATTCACAACAAAATGTGTTCTCGTCTTCGTCTTGTAAGAAAAAAAAACCGGTTTAAGCCCATGACTTATACGGAAACCACTGTGTTGACGTCCTGTTTACTATATACTGAGAATGTTTGCCCGGTTCAGTATATGCTAAAAACCGACCTTCGAATTAATTTGCCTTTTAAAATTTCAATCCAGGATTATCTCCGCAGTCGATGGCAATGTATATAAATCGGCACTGCGTGGTCAAAGCTTCACTCGATAAGAACAAGTTTCATACAAATTCACCGAGTTCTCTCTCCCTTGGAAATTCTACATGCAGCTGATTTTCATTATTGCTCGCACCTGACGCAGCCTTCTCCACTTCCGGGTCTTCTTCGAGGTGGTGGTTGGACCACGCCGCTCGTGCCTCGTTCCACGATGAATGCCATTCCTTCTCATAATCCAGTCTCTTCAGTCTTTCGTCGACCAATCGTTTGTTACGAATCAACGTCAGGGCGACATACCAGCGATTCCGAGCTTTCTTGTCGCCTATCAAGAGAAAGGTAAGTTTATATAGACACAAGGTTTAGGCCAGATCGTTCTATATTGTGCATCACAAAAGACGAACAAATGCAGATTCAGTCCCAATCTCTCAAAATAACAATTAAAATATAAAAAATGAGATGAGAATATGAGAGCATAGTATTTTTTCTTTCATGTAGTTCATTCGTCATTCACGTTCGGTTATGGTAGACTGATCAATAATCAATTTTGTAAATCTTGTCAAACTTGCTTTTGTCCAACTTTTGAATTTGCAGTGTGCATAATTTGTTACACCAGGGAAGATTAGAGTAACAACAATAAGGATGAGTAAGAATTTATGACAGTACATGTATCCTCAATGATATTTACCACTTTTTCCTGGTCCTTCCGCACCACCTGATTCAACATCCAGACTATCTACTCCCTGATCGTCGTCTTTCTTCGATCCTTGAATCTGATTCATGATATGACAGAAGGTGACTACGACGGGGTGCGTCAGGCTGACCTCCAACTCCAGAAAACCACGATAGGCCTTATAACCTGTAGTACAGGAAAGAGGACGGTGATTGATTAGATAGAAAGCCAGATAAACAGAGAAACAGATGCGTAGATATATCATTGGATAGATAGACAGATAGATAAATAGATACATAGATACATAAACGGATAAGATAGAGAGATAGACAGATAGATAGAGAAACAGATGCATAAACATATAAATGGATAGACAGATAGATAGATAGATAGATAGATATAGATAGACAGATAAATGGATAGATAGATAAATAGACAGATAAACAGATAGATTTGGATTGAATGATGAATGATAAATGGATGAATGGCTGAATGTGAGATTAGAAAGTGTGTCGTTAAGAAATGTAAATGTATAACTTGTTATAACATCATACCGTGTGCTACGTTGTCCACACTTTATTTCGATGTATTTCGATGAAAAATTGAAAGAAAGATCAATGAGAAAAAAAATCTGCAATCGAAACGAGTTAATTTATTGATGACGGCATTATATAAACAGACAGATGGTTCGATTGCTAAAAAAATGAAGAGATAGATAGATGGTGGGATAGATAGACAAAAACTTGGATATTAAATTCAGTATCAAAGTCGAAGGAAAGTTATATTATCCCTTTTAGTTTTATCCTGTGTTTCCTTATCAACAATAGATTCTATATGTGTGATAAGTGAAAAATACAGACGAAAAGCTTCGATGGAAGTGACTTCTTCCTCCGTGCTTTTCAAAAGATGGAAACATAATAAAACGTTTATCAGAAAGTCGTCCACAGGAGTCGAGCTTGGGGTTTTTGCTTGCAGTGACAATGTTTAATTTCATAGGTAAATGGTAAACTATGTATGCCTTAAACTGAACTGTTCCTTTTTATTATAAACATCACGAGTCATATAGATTACTATAGTTAATATTGCAATAAGTTAGACACTGTTATCAATGTAGTGCGAATTATACAATTGTATTGCGACGCCCCAAATTATTTTTTTAAAGGGTTCGGGTGGAAGGATGGGGGTTAGATGGATGGGTGTATGTGTGTTTGTAGTTGAGTTTGCATACATTCAAGGTATTTTTTTCTTTCTTTCAGTATACATGGATGTTTGATCTCATTTTTTTAAACAGTATATAATTATCTCTTTCAAGATGGAATGTCTTTACTCCTTTGTACTTTTTTTTCAAAGCACAAGTTAAATATATAAAGATATTTTGTGGTGAACAATTTTAATGTATTGTGTATGTCAGACGAGATTGAAAAGTATTAATTTGTTCGTCTCTTTGTAGTTATGTTTAAATATACTGAATGAAAGACAATAAAGATCACTGAAAACAAACTAGAAATATGTTACGACTAAGACTCTAACCGTTATCAAACCCTTCAAATCCTTGCATCGCTAAGCATTGATCAATTCTCCCAACCATCAGAATGCCGATCACCATCGACTTGGCGATTCGAATCAGAGATCCGACCGTACCCACTAGCACGTTCAAGAAGAGGAAGAAGTGCATCACGATGTTGAAGCAACGTCTGTAAGGCACAGAAAAATAAATAAAT
>JZLH01S0238129.1:0-11909 GCA_001188425.1 Eucidaris tribuloides | reverse complement strand
TACTCACGTTTTCAGTACACTACTCATGGATGAGTGAGTAGTTGAGTAATATAAAATCTCTACTCTTGAGGCGAAAAGCGTTTCAAAAATTGAATTAACTTGAATACTCAAGTACTACAGACCCGCCCAGAATTCTTTTCGACACCATTACACCATTCGCCAAATCCTCTATATTAGCTAGACCAAAAGCTTTAGTCCCTCTGTACTCCGGTGGTCTACATATAGCTCCACTGACCTCAGTACATGTAGAAAAAGTCATTTTCGATAAATAATTCCCCAGAACAGAGGGTTATCTTTGTCTATACGCGAATGGCATAATGGTGTCAAAAAGAATTCTAGGCTGTACCGTATTGATAGGCCTATTAATTACTATCATTCTCATGACACATGCACATCAAGAAGTACTGCTGTCCTACAAAGAAAAGGGGTCATGAAAATACAGGTTGGAATGAAGCTCCAGGAAAAAAATAATAATAAAATCTGCCAAAAAATAATGGAAAAGTAGCATTTTTTTGGTGATATGGAATAAAATTGCATAAATTAGCATAATTAATGAATTTCTAAATTCTGTGTACAATTTAGGGAGCCTCTACCAAGCCCAATGGGATAAAACAGACAGAATCAAAATACACCACAAAGTGAAGTAGAATTTTTTTGTGAATTTGAATACATGTGCATAATGAGGACAAAATTTTAATTAATTCCAAAATTCTGTATTGGAAGACCTTGTTTATCAAATGCCATGGAACATGCAAAAAAAATATGTGTTTAACAGTAACAGAACTGCAATAAAAACATAATTTCAAGACATAATTTCTCATTTAAATACAATATGTTTATTTACCGTGCTGTTACCATGGCAACATACTGGTTGTCAGTCTTTTTAGGATTGATTGACAGTGTACCATGAAACACAGCCATGCCTCCTTTTTTACCAGAATTTTGAATTCTAATCGTGTTGGAAGTGGAAGACCTTTTTCTCAAGGATGAGTATGGTTGGTATGTAACTCTAATTGCTACAATTGCAGTTGTCGTTGCAATTATAATTATTATCATTATTCAATGGGATATAATTATTTCACCAAAAAAAAAATCATGGCAGCTTTACAGCTGAATTGCGATGTGTGTACAATTTAAAAATAACATATAGAGAGTAGACATATAAATTCACTTATAAAGACGATCTAAATCAAACATAAATATGATAATCATGTAATCATAATGATTGCACCGAATTACAAAACTGGAGTGAAAATGAACATTCTTAATCCTAACTAGAGTTACTGTATATACGCCAAAAATAGCATTGACCTAACCATTTGACCCCTATGACTTCACCAAGTTATTTGTCTTTTGTGTTTTGACCTAATTACCAATTTATATTATAAATGAGCATTCCTAACTGGAGTTACAGGAAAAAATAGCATTTTGGAACAAACGTCATTGACCTTTGACGCTGACCCCTTTGACTCTACCAAATTATTTGCCTTCTGTGTTTGCACATAATTACCAAATATATTACAAACAGGCATTCCCAATTAAAGTTATAGGTAGAAAATAGTGTTGCACGACTACATGTAAGTCGCCAAAAGTCAGAGTCGTGACTATCATCGAGGAGTGGCGACTCCGACTTTAGAAATGCAAGAATCGAATCCATGTAATCACATTATGTATGCCATATAAACCAGTCCAAATATCGATGACAATGTATGGGACTGTGACAGATAGTCAATTTTTGAACGATCATAATCACAGTTGAAACAACGTAAGTTCAAAAACAATTTTCAACATGAATTTACCATACTGAACAGTCATTGTATAGGCTGTAGTGTGCTTCTTTTCATCTACTGATCATGCTGACAGAACTGAACGCTGAGAGTCAGCAAATAGTCAGAGTCGCGACTTTTGATAGGCGACTAGTCGACTCCCCAAAATCCTGGAGTTCTACAATACTAGTAGAAAATGTCATTTGGGACAAATTTCATTGACCTTTGACCCCTTGCAAATTTGGCCAAAAATCCAATCATTTCGTCCTTGCCCAATGCTTCATGGTCCAAGTTTCGTTAAAATCCCTCCAGCAGTATGGATGGACAACCCGAAAACATAATGCCTCCGGCACCCTTATGGGGCAGAGACATAAAAATATCACACTACTTTTATTTCATGTGAAGAAAGCCAATGGTTTTCATTTTTCAAGTTAGAGGCAATTTACCATTAAGGCCCTTCTGCCAGTCACACAACACTTTACTAGTACTCACCTATCAAGGTCCTGTTCAGATTTAATAGAAACATCCCCATCTAGTGGTAAGCTGCATAAAGCAAACAAAACATGTGAGACAAAACACTTGATAAAACAGTCACACAGTAATGCACATAAAAAACATAAATCAGCTTGTTCTTATTCATATCATTTTGAGGTTCACAAACCTATTAAAGCCATAGGCTAACATTGTGGAGCTTCAATTAAAAAAAAAAATGTCAAATTGTGATATCTGACTTACCTCGTAGTACTTAATTGGACAAATAAACACCCTAAAATAAAAAAAAGTTTGGAAAGTTATGCTGCCACTGGCAAGATATGCATGAATGGACAATTTGCACTCTGGTGGATTATAAAAAAGCCTAGATCTGCACCCAGTAAGTCTATGGAAGAAATGAGCAGATGAATCCAGTCAATTTGAGTGCTTGTAGATTTTCACTTTTTTAAAGCACTAAATTCTCATTTTGAAATACAATTTTGTTAGGGCTTCATTTTTAGACCTTATCAAACACACTTAGAGCATGGAGGATTATGTAGCTCACATTTCTTAAACTGTGGTCAATGTTAGCCTGTGGCTTTAAAATAAAATGGAACATTTCATCATCCTGTAATACAAAACACTAACCTTTGATCTGCTTATTCAACAAGTTTTAGAGTACAATCTCTAAAACTTTACATCATTATGAATACATCTGAATATGACTAAGGTCCAATCAATGCTTAAAGGCAGTGGATCTCTTTTGCACGCCTAAGATTCAACACTGTGCAAAAGCACTGGTATATGGAAGAATATAGAAAAGTGTAGGAGCTAGAAAATGCAGTTTTAGTGGAATTATAGTAAATGTTTGACTTGGATTTGTTTTTTGGCATACAGTTCCACAAATTTTACAAGTGGTACTAGTCTATTTTTAGACAGTGCAGGTATAGGTCCCTTTTACCTGTACAGGCAGATGACCTTGCATTCCTTTCACCATGGACCCTACTACATGTATGTGGTAGGGTCCATGCTTTCACTGTGTCTGATGCATTCCAACACAACATCTGGTACATGTATAACTGGTATTACGTAAGTACTGTAATGAGCCTGATATGCCCACAGACCTACTGTATAGGTCCATGAAATATAGTGAGATTTGGAACAGTGTGCCTAGAACATACACTATGTGCATTTTTTTTTAAATCTAGGTGATTTCTGATCTTCAGATGTCACAGGCAAGTACTTTTTAAATATCATAGGGCATGAATAATGTGTTGCAGTATTATGGGAGGGTTGCAAATGAGATCCCCTACCTTTAAACATCTTTGGGTTAAACACAGGGAATCTCACTTGCCACCTCCTCCCGAATGGCGAAAAAAATCAAAACATTACTCATTATCCTTATGCTATTTACATGTATGAAGGCCATGTCTGAGAAATCTGAAGATAAGTATTTACCTAGAATTTGAAAAACGTGCAAAAAAATTGCTGTTTAGAGTCATGTTCTAGGCTTTGTCAAATTTCTCCAGGAGACAATAATTCAAATCAAAGTCCAAGTTCTAATGGTCATTATAATTCTACTAAAACTGAGGTTTTAGCTCCTTTATTTTGGTAAAGATTCTTAGATGGTATTTTCTTCTCTATACCAGTGTATAAAATGATTTTAGGCAGGCAAAAGAGATGAGCTGCCTTGAACCAGTCAACCAAAACGCTTGTAAAAATAATTCAGCTTTTTTTTTTCTGATGAACACACTCACCTTTCATCTGCTCGCTCAACCAGATTTTGAAGGACACCCTCTAGCTTTACTCGAGCTCCAGTGACATCAGAAGCCTCCTGCTTGATTCTTACATTCTGAGACATAGTTCAAATTCCACACTTGAAGCAGGAAGAGCTGAGGTAATGTGACTGATATCTCTGTTTCTCAGATTTCCGCTCTAGTTGTTTGGATACATGTCAATGACACTGTAAAAGGGTGGGTAATGCAAAGAGATCACACATCAAAATCAAAGGCGAGATTTTCGTTGGAGAGATACATTTAGGGTATTCACAGTACGAGATAAGATACAGAACAACATATTTGAACTATTTTTAACCCTATTTTAACTGGGCTATTTCAGACCAGGTTTTTACTGGGGGGGGGGGGGTCAATTTGACCCCCCCTTCAGATCTCGGCCGCCGATCGCAGCAAAAATTTGCATGCGCATAGAGCCGGATGTAAACTACACGACTGTAGTAAAATTTTCAAAAAATTAATTTTTTATATGCAAGTAAGTGCATGAAATTATGTTTTCGCTTATAACTCACTTACAATATCTAGTAGAATACTAATTTTTGGTGAAAATGTTCATTCTGACATTTCTCACAATTATCTTCAAAAAAATTTGCCGAATTGGAATTAATTTCTTCTGTATTTTATTGTTTTGTGAATTTCTTATGTATTTCTTTGTTTTTTCGACCTTTTGTTTTCTATTGTTTCTTCGATGAAATTTGTTGGGGACACTTTTGCAATCATAAACAGCATAAAATTAATTCATTTCAACCAGTAAAAGCACAAATAATCATACATTTATCATTTTTGGTTGAAAACACAATTTCCATTGATTTTGTACACGAAATCACGTTTTTGAGCAATTTTTGGGTTGACATGCACGTATAAAAAGTCACGCAGCATCATAACGGTACGTCCGATTTTCGCAAAAACAGTCTCAAAAGATGCGCAAGACTTGAAAGTAAAAAATCAGCGAGCGACACGATCAAAAAATTTTGCGCGGCGGCATGGTCGTGAAATTTGTCGAGGGGGGGGGGTCAAATTGACCTCCCCCCCAGTTAGGGTTAAACCCTCCATGAACAGATACCATTCTGAAAATGTCACTAGTACACAAGAGAGTAGTTGAAAACAAAAGAACACAAACTCTTAACAAATCATCACGCTAACAAAGTACTACCACAGTGGGCCATTTTCACACAAAAGTGGACATGAGGGTGAAAATTAAAACTTGCAAGAAATCAATAGGCTTCAATATTTTTTGAAACTAGATATCTAAGATGATAGTTTTCCATGAAAATTACATAAAATAATTTAACCTATGTCAAAACACAGTGAATTTTAACAGTACAAGGGTACTTTATGTTAATGTGGGTATTTTTGCATTTTGTCGTGTCACTCACGGCATATAAGGGGGGACCATTTGCCAGAGAGAGGGAATGGTTGATAGTGACTACATATGTTAGATAGGTAATCTAATTATGCAGATGTTTCAGGACTCATGATACTCTTGGAGAACTACTTTGGTACAAATCCTACCATAACCGATAATGGTCAGACACCCATGTCCGAAATTTGTCGTATCACTCACGCACCGTTTTTTAATCATAATTATTTGTCCAATTGTAGAATTCAGATCAAAGTGGTAATGACACATGCCAGTCTAATACGGTAGTCATCATCAATTCATAACCTCCAAGTGGGAAGATATGAGCCGATTCTCAAATTGTCGAAAATGATTGTTTGAAAATGACCAGTGGTACAATGTTAATGTAAATATTACAATGCCAGGGCCAGCCACTGGAAATTCACTTATTACCAATCCTACAAATATTTGCAACATTTGAAGTGAACTGCTATAATGTAAAGTTCAATTTGTAATATACTTTCACCTGGAAACCAATGAAATGGGAAAGATTTTTCATCATCTTCAAAGACATACATGTAGTATAAATTATTTTGTTACATAGTAGACAAAAAAAAAATGTTTGAATTACTCGATACAATAAAAAATTGTTTTGTGGTAATAAAGTACTAGTGGGTAGCCTTGTGAAAAAATGACAACCAACAAAAATTTGTTGTTTATGGGTGAAGTAGAGATGAAAAACAGATGGAGGCCTGCCTCCATCCGTTTCTAAGGATGTCTCTTATACATGTATATAGTCTCTTATACATGTATATAGGGAGAGTGTTTGGGAGCTCGAGACCGCGAAAATCGGGTTCGCCGTCAAAAAGTAGTTTTGTAACCTACAGAGATCTGTAGGTTGTTTTTAAAATTGGTTCCCAAAATCCAGCGATAACGCCGTAAAAAAGAAAAAAAGGACAAATCAAGGAAAATATGGAACTATGTTCAAAACGATAGGGAACGATTGCTTGCTCAATAGCTATCATGATCGACGATAGCGTGCAATGCATTGTGGGATATCGAACGCATGATCAGTGCACAACAAGATCAGGAACACGCTCGGCGCGCGGGCCTTCTTCTTGCATTGCAGTGTATGCGAGTGAACGTGGTGTGCTGCGCGTAAACAATCCCTGACTTAGCAATTTTTCGTAAAGTTGTGGTTGCGTGAGCGAGGTGCCGACTCGTACTACTAACTGGACTTTTGGGAGTTTTGGCGACAAAATCCGTACGTCCCACATCATACAAGGGAAACTACACGATGTCAGGATAACTGCGGTTGTTAATAACTCGAAAAATCATCAAATCAGGCATAATCTGATTAGATTACGACCCACTGATCATAGTCTCACTTCTGCTACGTGGTTTTAAATACACATTGCCATTGGGTCAGTGCAAAGCTTGTGAGCTACGTCGCCAGGACTAACAAGAAGAAACGATATTTACCCCATGACTGTCGTAACCGTGAGTACCCCCGAGGTCCAGCAGTCCTTTTCAGGATAGACCTTTTTTCCTAAAATTTTGTGAAATTTTGTCCGATTCTCCATAATTTTCCGTGTTAATTTTTACGCGGACGGAGATTTTAGCTGGTCTACCTATGCAAACCTAATGCTATTTGAAAGCCTCTCGCAGCACAATTGCAAAATTTGATTTCCAAGGGATTCGGGGGGGGGGGGGTTACCATGCATATTCATAACATTCCAGGAAGTTTTGGTTGACAATGGAAGTAAAAAAAGTCACAAATTGTCACAAAAATCCTGTTCTTTGATTGGTTGCTGGTAAACCGTGAAATACCCCAACAATTCTGTCCAGTGTTTTGGCGGCACTGGATCATTCAATCCACACAGTGCAAACTTTGTTTTTTCCAGTGTTGGGCGTATGTGGTCCGTAGTACAGCTCTGCTCAGGACCACATACGTAGTATGTGTGGTGCAGCCCTATTGCACCCGTAGAGCTATGGCCGACCAGAGCAAAAGATGCTGTATTAGCTCGACAATCGCAGCCGGACCGTCTCCCTACAAATGCGGGACACCCTCGCCGGTCATCCACAGCGCACGGCAGAAATCGCACACGCACCACGTTGATCGTTGATCATTATCAATGCTTGAACTAGCGCGCACGGCACATGCGCTCATCAAACAAACAAAAGCTGCGCGAACCCAGATTTCACTGTACATAGATCCTTGAATACTACAGTACAGGCGAATCATCGGTAAGACTAAGTTACTAGTCAAGACGTTGAATTCAAATTTAAACTCAAATTCAAACTTTTGAACCCTGTTGGCTGTTGCACTGTTGAAAGGACGTTTTCCATTGAAATGTAATAAATTACAGCTTTTGTACAGTATACAGGTATATAACTGTTTCATTCCACAAAATTCATGTCTTGTAACAAACTGCGGTCCAAACCACCGCTACCGCGAGCGATCGTAAAAGGCGACGGTCTTCACTACGAATACGATCGAATCGCTCCCAAGCTTGCCCTACTGTCAACAGTCAAAACACCATTCTAAGTATATGGGACTAGGGGCTATCGCGCGTAGATCGGTGCATATGCACGAAAGTCGAGTGACGACTGACGAGAAAGTTATAAAATCAGATTAATCAACACGATAATAAATTATACGGCGGTAGTATACAAAAGTTATATTTCATTATTACCATTCAGATTTATGAAATAGGTCAATAATCCGCACAACAACTTCTGAAGACGGGTGTGTTTGTACGTAATCAGTGTCAGTGATTCAAAACAAACGCCATTTTTCACACAAGATAGCGTGTAGGTTAAAGGTCATCTGAACTGAGGCTGAGTACACGTGCACGTCGTCGGTCGACATGGTCGAGACTCCAATTCTTATTGAACTTGTATTGTAAAACTAAAGTAACTGTATTCAGCGGTATCATCATGTCCTTTTTCATCCGTAACGCCAAAAATAAAACAATAAATAAAAAACGAAAGGTAAGTCGCGTCTGTCTGCATCTGGTCTTGATTCTGTAAGTTCATGATGTGAAGCGCTGGGTCTGAATCTGAGTTACTGCGCGTGCGGGCTGTGTACAATTTGTAACGTTACAGCTAATGAGTATTAAAGTGCGTCACTTTTTCACTTTTTGCCCGGAAGTGAGAGCATAGATCTAAGGTCATTCTTGAATATTTGCACACATCTGTGTTGGATGGCTGTTTGGGGCCGGTTGCACGAAAGCTTGTTGGTTTTGAATGAAGTGCGCACGCGCGCGCACGCGATGATCTACGGACATGCATGACGGACTACGATATATGATCACTTTCGGCATAGTATAGAATGGCACGGCGTGGTCCGTTCACGTTTCGTATCATAGGCCTACTAAATCCCAAGTCAGAGTCTGCTCTTTCTGATGAGGTGTAACCTTAACACCTTATTAACCCTTTTGATGCTATAATGTAAAATATAGTCGAAAATCTCCCGGGGTCATGGGGGTACCCCGAGATTTTAATCTGTTCTTGGTGTGACGTGGCTTTGGGCATAAAGCTTTCAAATAAAAAAGAAATCCCCAAAAGGCAAAACTAAACTTGGGCTTTAAGTCAAAATGCATTTTGCACACAAAACCATGACATCCCAACTTCATGGACAAGTCCAGTGACAAAAGTTATGACGACTCAGGAGCCGTCATACATGTAAGTAAGCGACGCAGCTAATTCTGTCAATAATCATAATAACTTTCCTTATTCTTTTCCAAAGTATTGATACATTGATGGTCATGAAACCTCATGAAAACTGGCAAAAGTAAAATCTGAAGTTTGCATATTCAAGGATAATGTGATACAAATTGCTATTATCATACTGCCGAATGTACAGAATCTGATTTGTTTTAAAATTATCACCCTCCCATAAATATTGCTGGACAGGCGTTTGTCACTCATTTAAATGAACAAAAAAATCTTTAAATCTATTTTTTACTGACAAAAAAAAAAAATAAAATATTAAAATGACCATAAAAATACATATTGGCATATCTAGTCTATAATGTCTTAAATAAGCAAAATATATTAAAAAAAATCTACCAATACTGAGATAAAATATTATAAGAGACAAAAAACTTACGGTATCTTCGTTGGATATTACTCTATTTAGAAAATGTTTTCTTTGTTTGTGTGTTTTTTTTTTAATTATAATGAATAGAGTCTAAGTCTTTAATTTTATAGATGTAAAGTGAAGATTGATAGAAGTGACAAATATCATTTGAACAAATACTTTCCCATATTTTACATTTTACGGTCAAAGGCAAAGTTCACCCTAATGTCAAGTTGGTTTTAATAAAAGCAGAATAATGATTTGCAAGAAACATGAAAGTTTGTCGAAAATCCACCAAAGAATAAATAAGAGAGTAATGCAGTTTCAAAGTTTTAATTTTTGGTGACGTCACAGCGAATTGTGCCGAAGTGGTGGGGTTACGTTTGGCGTTGCGTCGGCGTTGACTGGAGAACGCGACTTTCGTCCAAAGCCGCGCCCCCTGTCCGGCCCCCCCCCCCCGCCCCGGTTTGGCCGAAAGGGTGCGTCGAGCCCACGTCGCGTTGCGATGACCTGGAACGCGACCTTTCGTCGGCAAAGCCCCCCCCGCCCCCTGCCCCCCGCCCCCCCCCCCCGGTTTGGCCGAAAGGGTGTGTTTTTGTAATAATAATAAATTTAGGGGTGAATTTTCAGTGTTTAATTTATTTTTCATTAAAGCAAAACTGTTTTATATAAGTTTTTGTCAACATGCAATTTGCAGCGTAAGAATAGTGGATTCTTCAATCATTTAAAGCATTGAGGATTTCTTATTTGCTTTGGAAAAAATGCGCTACGATTGACTCGTTCATGTGCAATCTTTTATGTGGATGGTTTAAATAATGATACTCGTTACATGAAAATAATAATAATAAAATAATATAATAGTAATAATAAAATAATAATAATAATATAATAATAATAATAATAATAATAATAATAATAATCAATAATAATAATAATAATAATAATAATAATAATAGATAATAATAATAATAGATAATAATAATATGATATAATAATAATGATAATAAATAATAATAATAATATATAATAATTATAATAATAATTAATAATAATAATAATAATAATAATAAAATATAATAAATAATTAATAATAATAATAATAATAATAATAATAATAATAATAGTAATCAATAAATAATCATAAAATAATAATATAATAATAATAAATAATAATAATAATAATAATAAAATAATAATAATAAGTAATAATAATAATAATAATAATACTAATAATAATAATAATAATAATAAATAATAATAATAATAATAATACTTTTTTATAAGTTTATCTGGACTGGGGTACAGATAGGGTTCCGCAAAGAATTAATATTTGTATATTTTAATGAAAAATATCCCGGCAGAAGAACGGATGTGAAGCTTTGATGTTGATATTGTTTGGGCGTTCAGGCGAAACCATTGTTGTAAACACTATCAAATTAGCAAGAAATCCTAAGATGGTGTAGCAATGTACTTCTTTGCTCTTGTACTGCCAGCTATTAGATATGGTTTTTTTTTTTTGGAGCAACAGTTTATTTTGCTCCCTGTTAACATCAAACTGGCAAAAGGTTGCATTTGCATCATTTCTTTTGTTTCTCTGAGTCTGACACTAAATTAAGATCCTTTTACTTAAAATGTTTTCATAAGCTATTGGCATCAAATAAATTTTCCGTTAGGGTGCGTCAGTCAATAACACTTCCGAACGGCATGGGGGGGTTTGGACAAAGTTCGGGCGTTATTTAATCGTTCTATCGTATTGAGGTTGTTGATGTCACGCAATGAGGCTCCCGGAGAATTGGCGAACATCAAATACGAGAACGGTTTCATAAATTTCTCGTGATTGATCAACTAAATAGATCGCATTTGCCTCAATAAATGT
Source organism: Eucidaris tribuloides (assembly GCA_001188425.1). Taxonomy (NCBI): domain Eukaryota; kingdom Metazoa; phylum Echinodermata; class Echinoidea; order Cidaroida; family Cidaridae; genus Eucidaris; species Eucidaris tribuloides. The sequence continues at coordinate 580 of JZLH01S0238129.1, read as the reverse complement.
GTTTCAAGGAATATTGCTTCAAACATCAGCCTTTACTCTTGAGGATAGTTGGCTCATTGTCTAACAAACCACATTTGCCTATTCTTGTGAGCAGTCCGGCGAGGATTACATGAATATAGGCAAGCGTGATGTAGTCCGCGAGAACACATAAGTGGGCGTGTATGTACATGTAGATGTAGCAGGTCCATAGCTGGGTTACTATGCGCTCAACCTGGCGCGAAGCCGTTCCGTTGGTACAAGCGGGATGACACTGATTGTGTTCGTGGTCCGTGGGCTGTGACTGTTGCTGGCTGAGAAGCCGGCTTTAACTGGGAGATAAGCGAGGCTTTTAGGCATTATCACATGGGACAGCGAGAGCCTGGTTTGGGAGGAGATGCCTTCTTTTTGAGCGCTTGTTGGGGAGTGTTTAATCTAAAGTTAAGCCCTGGTTTTGGGCTTGAGGGAGGTGGAATTGAAGTTCAGAAGAAACACATTCATAAGCCTCATCAGTCAATCACAAGCAGAAAAAAAGCAGAAGCAAATTGTTGGTGTTTTTTGGTTGGGCGGAACTCCTCTGCGGACGGGGGGGGGGGGGGGGGGG